>QLPF01005432.1:0-11018 GCA_003314045.1 Hygrophorus pudorinus | reverse complement strand
TTGTGTAGCTATAGAAAGTCCATGATTATATAATAAAACAAATGAAAATTGTACTGCAATTATATCACTTTCTGTCAGATCCCGGCCAGGGTCCCGCATGGTATCTGTTCAAGAGCCATCCGGCCTGAAGTTTGCAAAGCCAAAGCCAAGCCACCAAGCCGGGGCTTTTCACTAGAGAATCATTGAAAATGTTACATACATACACAGTGTAATTATACAGTTTTACATCTTCCTGGGCATTATCTCATTTTTTTGTTTCAGGTTTTTATGGTCACATTAACATCATGATCACGCTCCACCTTCAAGTGATCCAACAACAACAACAACAATGCAAATGAAGGCTAAAACGACAAGAGGGGGACAGTAAGCCACAAATTTCATTCTTATATTTCTTATTTCTATGAATTTCCAGAAGTGGGAATGCAACAGCCAATGCCAATCAGCAGTGTCCATCAAAATTCCACCATCCCACTCTACATTGACTCAAGCCATGAACATGAGTGTGATTGGCCACAAATACAGGGTGGGAAGCCAGGGAAAAGGAGATAAAAGGAGTGTGATGAATTGGTGAGTGGTCCAATGCGGCCAGGAGACTAAAACTACCAACACCACCTCTGAGGACGTGTTGTTTTGGTACAAAACGACATAGAACATGCCCAAAGGGTGTATGAACCCAGTGGCACTTGGCCATGTGCCCCAAACGTGTCTGACATGTCTCCATGTTAGTCAATTTCACCAACGGACACATCTGAGCATGTTATTTTGACACCACCTGTACCCCCAGGCCACAATGGCAGCTATTGAGCTGCCACAACCCATGCTGCACCCACATCATTCAAATTGGTGCTGGTGACCAGTGATCATTGCAAGGTCAGGAGAAGAACAGGTTGGAGCTGGGCCATGAAAGTGCCAAGTCCGAGTCAGTGATATTCAGTCAAGCTTCTTTCTGACAGGTGTGATTCGACCTATCCTCTCACATCCCACGAAAAGGTGTGCTAATTCTCAGATCTATCTAAACATTGTGCCAGTGCCCAACTCCTCAACTGTCCTTCCAACCCCATCGTGCTACTTTGGTCCTTAACCGAATTCATCACAACAATTATCTTCAACTTTTCTTGCAATTTCATTATCTTCCATGACTGCGGCTGTTATTCCTTTCTGTAATTGTCCATTCTATCTCAATTTCAAGAGTTCTCTCTGACCTTTCCTGTAACCTCAGAGTCGCTACTCGACCCACCCACATGTGCATGCACTCTGCAGCTGGCACACTCATGGCAACATTCTCGAAGCAGGGTACATCACAGTCGTACTCTCTCCTAGGCATAGTGCTGGCATTCCGTGAGCCAGGCAGCCCCAGCTGCATGGAAACATCAACCCTGACTGGGTGGATGTCTTAGACCACACCCTGATCAAGAAGCTTGTCTGTGAAAAGCATGCCAGTTTCTCCACCGCTGAGCATCCTATTTCCAACCTCACCAACATGGGGATCTCCTGGGAGCAGGACCACCACAAGGGTGTATACATCATCAGGTATCAGTACCAGCATCTGAACATGTACAGGCCTGTACATTTGGCTGCTGTGCACACAAAAGCCACGGCCTGGGCCAGGCCAAGCTAGCTTTGATGGCTTTGGCCTGGCCTGGTGTTCAAGAAAACTGGAGCTGCCTCAGGCCAGGCCAAGCCGGGCTGGAACAGCACTAGTGGTGATGTGGCTTCTGCTGGTACTGCTGTATTTGTCAATACAATAATGACTGACTATTAGTGTATATGGTGTTGCCCTGACATCAGGACCCAGTTCTACCTAAAAGATAACAGGAATTCTCCACACTTTTCCACTTTCTAATTTTTTATTTCAACTAATTCCTACAATATCTTCTACTATATGTGTTGTCATGTGATATCTTGATCATATCTCAACCAAATGCTTGTCTTCATACTCTGGGTTGTCTGCAGTCACTTTCATCCACCTTGCTATTGAAGCTTCAAAGTGATCCTGGAGGAAAGTATCATTGGGAGGAGGGAAAAACTTTTTGTGCCGGTTGCTTGCCCATGGCTGCTGAACCTCCAACCCATGGATTGACCAGGTGCGAGGATGGAATGAGGTTATGATGTGGGTCTAGAACACAACATTATTTAGCCATAAGGTAAGCAAATTGGATCACAGTGGTTTCCCCACCTTAGGATGAATAGAAAACATGTGGGACTCAAATGTCCTATGGTGCACAAGACAAAGCAATATTCCATTGTCAATCGAGTTCATATGGCTACTCAAGTGTTTTGATTTGCTTGGCAGTACATATGGGTCAGTTACGAGTTTGTGATGTTTTCTGTGATTCCACTGGATATCATGTGAATGAGACAAGCTAGTGGTAATGATGAAACAGAAACCCACCACCGCATGATACTTCAAAGGGAATATATGTGTTGCAGTAAAGAGTTTCAAATCTTCTTCATACTGGTAAATCGGACCTGTATCTTGGGGTTTGCCTGCAAGACAGGCAATACAACCTTTGTCGCGAGCCACCAGACGAGATTTGAATCCCTTGAGTTCGCAGGGCTCATAGTCCTACCAAGGCCCAGTCAGAAAGAAAAGAATTAAAGAATGTGATGTTTACTTGTGGTGCCACATCCAAATCTGAGTTGACCCTCTCATGGATCAAGCCACGAAGTGCTGCAGGAAAAGTCAAAAGCTGAGTTAAAGCATAGATTTCAGAGGGTCCAACTTGTGAATGGGTTGAATAAGCATGACCAAGCAATTTGCAAAGTAGGGACTCACCGACAAGATAGGAGCCTGGTTCAATAGCAGCATCCCTATCAACAACACAACGAGTGTAAAGTGCTTCAAGGTGGAAGTTGACCGGGAAGATGATCATCTTCAGCAGCGCAAGGAAGTCTTTCACAGATCGTTCTCCATTTGCGGAGTTACCATCTAGTATCCAACACCTTCAATTCCCATGGCTCGCAGTTAGAAAGGGAAACATACAGGCTACTGGAATCTTGTTGGCATCAAGGTATATAGATATGTCGTTCACGGGAAGTTGCTGTGGTCGGGGCACAGGAGGCAGCGAAGAACTTGATGCCATTGGAATAGAACGAGTGAGTTGTGACCCCTGTCTGTTGAATCTTTCAACTTTTTGTTTGCCCTCAACAGGGGTTGCAAATAATCACAAATAGACTCGGAATACATCTTTTGCAGTGTGGGTCAAGTTGAGATTTAGCGATGGATTCTCGGAGGGTGTCCTTCCCGTCCAACTCCTGCGGCGATAATTTTCAGTGTAGGAGGAGGGGCAGCAAGAAAGTCAGGCTTACCCAGCGAAAAACCCCGTTCTACTCCACACATGACCCGCCCGCATTACTGAGCTTCCAACAAAGTCCTTTGACCAGACTGACCTTTCCCATTGTCCGCCCACTCGCCGATGAAGTTCTCTGATGTTCCGTATTACTATAAGTGTAGACCATTGCGATGCGAAAGAAATTTTCAGGAGAGGGCTCTGAGCACTGACTAGCGATATCACCGAATATGCCACCCGCGTCGAGGTAGTGTTACGATTAGAAGGCTCCAAATTGGACCTGAAGATGTCGAGGTTTGTACTGGTCCAACCGATAAGCCGGGTGACATCACGGCGGCAAAGTTTTTCGCTGGCCCCAGAAAAGCGGGAGTTGGACCGCTCTCAGAAAGGCTGCTGCATTCACGGACAAGTTGTGAAGCTTGACGACGCATCTACAGGCTCAGGTTGAGCGCTGGGTCGCGGTGGGTGAAGCTGGGAGGAATCAGAATGACATAATCCAGGGGTTACAATCAGTCTATACTCACTACTAGTTTACCTCGCTCACTACCTCTAAGCTAAATAGACAATTAATGGCCGTGCAATCTCGCTACAAACAGGAGCCTAAATAGTGAAACCAGGAAGTATAAAGCAATAGGTCACGGTGGCAACTTTTTTTTCAGGTTCGCGTTCGACCTGGAGAAAAAAGGTAAGGAACACTGAGGGCGACAGAAACCGAGACATAGACGTCCACGACAGTATTTACCCTCTCTCCAGTTTGCCAACTACGCCCTCAGCTTCTCCCCTCGCCTGCCCAAGATCAGGATCTAGAGTCAATGCACCAAGGTTGAGTCGAGACTCACTCGTTCCCGCAGCAGAAGAGTTCAAATGTGGATCTATGGGATCCGACGCTGGTCCGGACCCGGAGGCAGCTGAATTTGGCGTCGAGGCCGTGGCGGTTGTTTGCGTGTCGTTCGTGAAAGTGCGGAAGGGTGATGGTGCGACGAGGGGTCGATGGAAACGTGCACGAAAGTCATTAGGTGATGGTTGGGATTCAACGGAGGAGTAGGGATTGGAATGTTCATTCATATCGACAGGGAAATTGGGGGCGCCAGACATGTTGGGTCCTCCAGCTTTGGCGGCTTGTTCAGCATAGTGCATTCGACGCTGGTCAGCCGGTATATGAATGACACCGCGAACAGAGACATGGGGAAATTAGACGCACTTGGTGATCCCAGCGTTCCCAGGCGTCGGCAATTATAGGTTCAAATGAGGCAAGTTCGTCGTTTGTCATGACGAGGGTGCGCAGAAGGTGTTGTTTAAGCAATGGCGCGCATGAGAAGGAAAGAAGAAGGGTTGATGCGAAAGTTTGGCCAGGGGGCTGTTGACCTTGAGCCTGAGGAAAGGGTGGCTCATGACCAATAGCGTGAGGATTATGCTGTAACTCGGGCGGTAGGACCTGCTGGTATTGACCATCAGCATTCATTCGATAATGCACCTCCTCCATTCCAGGCATGATCTCGTTTCCCATATCCAATCCGAGCTCCCTCATTTTGCGCTGTTTGACAAGCTGCCGATGCTTCCTCTGCCGCTCCCGAGCAGCGGCTCGAACCCTATCTCTTCTGGCAGCTTCCTCTGGACTCAAATCCTGACCTGAAAATTCAGGAGGAGGTGGCGGAGGAGGTTGATGCTGCTGTTGATGGTCTCCTTGCTCAGGAAACGCCATAATGCCCATTCCAGCTGCGTTACGGTCGCGCTCGCGTTTGCGGCGCTGCCTTTCGGCTGCTTTCTCTCGTTTAGTCCTCTGAATTGTAGATTCGTCGCGAGACCGTTTGCGGGACGGAGTGGATAAGCTGTCGGTATGAGAAGAAGAATCCATGGATGTGTATTACTTCTGTTCAAGTTTCCTCCCTACAAAAAACTCGTTTGCTTGCCTGTGTTGGCTCCTAGACCTGTTCCAGTGACAGTCGTGACGAAGAGTGACGAAGAGTGACAATGACACAGCCAAACAACAGCACAGGCTACCAAGTGGCGTGGGAACCCTGCTCTATTTCAAGTCACTTGTATACATAAATCTACGGCTTTTTCAACATGTTTTCTCTACCCGGGCCCACTCCTATCCATTCTATCGGTATCCCCAACAAAGACTCGATGAAGCCAATGTATTTCTTGCAATTATCGGGTATGGCTTCAAAGGTGGCTGTAGTTGCAATAGATGATTGCCAACCAGGCAACGTAACATACAATACTTCCACCTTGGATAAAACGTCCAAGTCGGCTGTAACGTGAGATGTTAGAGATCTAAAGTAGAAGTAACGAGCTGGGTGCAGACAAACCTGGGAAGCCCGGCAGCTCCGTCTCGTCTACCAGGTACTTTACGGCAACCTTGATTTCAGGCAACGCGTCCAGGATATCAAGCTTTGTGAGGTTAAGGCTATCGTAGCCATTGATCATACAAGAATGTTTCATGACGACCAGATCCAGCCATCCGCAGCGTCTGCGACGGCCGGTGGTCGTACCATACTCTTGGCCGACTTCCTGGAAATGAGCGCCGATGTCCTGCCGATAACGAACTAAGTGCAGGACAAAGTGCAGGAATGGAGGGGCTTACGTTCAGTTGCTCTGTGGGGAATGGCCCGCCACCGACTCTGGTCGTATAAGCTTTCATGACGCCAATGGTATGTCCGATCAGTTTGGGGGGGATCCCGAGACCCGTACACACACCGCCAATGGTCGTCGAAGACGAGGTGACGAACGGGTAGGTGCCGAAGTCGATATCAAGCATCAGTGCATTGGCACCCTCGACAAGGACCCTCTTCCCGGAAGCCACGGCGTTGTGGATATAAAGTACACTGTCAATAACGAAAGGTCTCAGCCTTTCGGCCAGTTTCTAGGGCGAAACATCAACGAAATATCGCAGGAACGACGGTGGAAGAATGGTTACCCTGTACCGCAAGATTTCGCCTTCGGTGTCATATTCGAAACTACCATAGCGTTTGAACCTTCCTTCAACGACCTTGCGGAATTTAGTGGCGAAGGTCTCGTGGTCGAAGAGATGATGAACACGGAGGCCAGAACGTGAAGCCTTGCCGGAGTAAGCCGGACCGATGCCCTTCTTGGTTGTCCCGATACTGGAGTTGATCAGGAGAGGCGGTAGTTGCCTACGGAGAATACATACCTGGAACCTCCCAACTCAAGCTCTTTGAGTCCGTCGACGATTTGATGAAAATCAAATACGAGATGCGCCCGGTCAGAAATAAATAAACGGTCGGTACAATCAAGGCCTACGTAGCCGTCAGAACACGAGAGCGAAACCGAAGCAAGAATATACATACCTTGCGACTGCAAAGCATCGAGCTCGGAAAAGAATGATGGGACGTGCACTACGACTCCAGCACCAATAATGCCGGTGCACTTTGGGTTGACGAGCCCTACACGATTCCAGAAAAAATGAACATCGTAATTAGCACTGCACAATAAGCTACACACCGCTGGGCAGCAAATGGAATGCAAATGTGGTCTTGAGGCCGTCAGGCCCGGTGGGCACAATGACAGTGTGTCCTGCATTATTACCACCCGCACAACGCGCGCAAACGTCGACCTCTGCAGACAAGATATCAACGAGTTTGCCTTTGCCTTCGTCTCCCCATTGCGAGCCAAGGACGACCGTCACTGCCCAACTGTGTCAGATTAAATCCAAATAAATCCGAAGGCATCATTTACCGCTCATAGGTTTGCAAAGTATAAACAGAGAGAAATATCCGGTAGCACTAAATATCGCACCAATAGTACAGGTAGTAGTAACTTGAATTCGAAACGAGAGAGGCGGGTGGCCCCGGACTCGTGTTATCCACAACATCCAAAAATGCCGGCCTTCCCTTCAAAATCGCTTAATCCTACACCTCTCCACCAAACTCTACGGAAACATCCAGCGTACTTCGGAGTACCCTTTCTTTTAATCATCATCGGCGCTTCGTTTGGTCTGCAGACGTTCACACAAACACGCTATGATCTGCACGACCAGAAGGTGTCCCAGGTGTGTGCCGGGCCAAGGCGCCCCCGTGTGTATGGATATTTGAATAGTGGTGTTCCCAGGTGTCCAAGGAGACGGCACTCGGTTTGGACAGGAACAGGAGGAAGTTCGATATTAGGGAAGAGTACTTCGTGAGTATTCAGCGATAATCAACGTCGACTCAATGTCTGATGATAGGAAACTCCGTAGCGGTTAAGCGCAGCAGCAGATAAAGACTGGGAACCTAAACGAATAGCACGGCCCAAAGGACTGCCAGAGTGGGGAGTTCCTCCCGTGGAGCCTCCACCCAAACCCACGAAGGCTTAAGTTGGTATGTATCAAGATATCATTGCCATTATCCGTAACAATAAATGTCTACCGACTCATGTGGCGATATCGTCCAGCCGTGACATATTCAGTGCTCCTCGACTGAACGCTCCCGCCACCGCGCTGAACCCATTCTCTTGCACATCGGAGAGGAAGACCGTGTGCTGGTCAGCCATGCGCTCGTTATCCCTCCGAATTTCCCGAATAACTCCGTGTTCGCGAGCGCAGTTCGGACATTCTGTCTCATGGTCCACGAGACATCTAAAAGGCAAATGTATTGTGTTGAAACATGTCACGCAGATCGTCCCAAAAACCCATTACGCACCGTTGGTGGTAGCTATGATTGCACATGAAATGAATACTTGGAAGATCCAGCTGTCCGCCACAGGCCGAACATCGGGTAACATGGAATACCCGCGGATGCTCAGGATCTGCAAGTTCGTCGACTTGCTGAAGTTTAGTAGCCGTCTCCAAACGATACGAGCTGATCAATTGTTGATCCTGAGTTGATAACATGTCAGGCAAGCTGTAAGACTTTACGCAGACGGACAGAAACTACTCACAGTACTGATCTCGTCCCTCGACTCCTTGATCCTCGTCATCAACCACTGCTTCACAAGCCCAACACTCGCCACACCATTCCTACTTAACACCTGGATAACCCCCAACGGTGGCATAATCTTCTCCTGATTGACATGCTCCAGTACCTCAGCGATATCTTCCGAATGTCTCGACAATAACTCCGACGTCGACGTCAAGAACCTCAAAACCAGTGGGTACAAATGCGGTCGTGTGGCCCCGTACAGTTTGAGGTGATGCACCACTTGCGAAGATGCATCGGGCGCCGTCCCCTCTTTATACTGATCCATCCAGAACCGCAGCACGTCCTCATGCATGCCCATTTTCTCCCAAAGCAACACGAGACCAGGAGTATACCCGCGACTCGAGCATAGGATGAGAGCATGCATTGGATCGTATGGGATGGTCTCACTTTTGAGTAGCCACAGCGCTTTGTCACGGAGTGCGTTTTGCGTCTCCCCCTTGTCTGTGCCGGGAACAGACAACGTCAAGTACAACTCCAGCAAGGTATTCCACACCGCAACCTGATCTCGCTTATCTGCCTCCTCATCAGCAGGCGCCTCACTTGGCAGGATTGGTGGTGTGACTTGTTCGTTGACACTCTGACCCCACCGGCGCAACGCAACCGTTTCGAGGAATACCACAAAATGATCCATATGGTCCACAAAGTGTGCGAAGTAAAGACGCGGAGAAAGCTTTTTCACGGGTGCTGCACGTGTCATGATTGGCGCTGGCGTAGAAGGCTGCCCAGCAGGTGGAGTCGATGAGCGAGAGGCACTCGGATCTGATTCCCGTTTCGACGCCGCATCGCCCTGTCTGACGGTCTTGACGGAAGGGGACGGTGGTTGTGGAGTGGTATCAGACGTCACGGTCGGCGGTACGTTGGAATTCCGATTCAGTGCAAGGTACGCTAAATATGACGGACCGCTGTTTGCTGCTTGTTTGACGACTGGCGTCTCCTCTGCGTCTAAGATCAGCGTACCCGAACTTGTGCAAAGGTCGATGAGCAACTGTGTCGTCTCGTCCGGAAGACTCTCTAGCATCGCTCGGCCATATCTCGCCAGGTTGGTCTCAGCCTAGACGATCCTCGTGAGTAATACAGTTGTGTGGATGATCAGAACCACCCACTGCCTCCGGCCCAAGTTTGCGTAGGTACAATAAGGCCTCCTTGTAACTACCCGCATCCTCAATCTGGATCCTCAAGTAATCCTCGTGTCTCTCGTACTTCTTCGCAAGGTACGAGGCATGCTCGAAATAACCTGCCTGACGACATACACGGATGGCAGTCACGAGGTCAAACGGAAGCTCCTCCGTCTCCTCACCATTGGCGTTTGTCGACGTCCGCCGAGATTCAGTTTTGATGAAACTGTCCAGGCGCGAGACGTCCTTGAGTTTAGTGTACGTGTTAAGGAGGAGCGTCGTGTGGTCCGAGTTGGCTAAACCCAGTGAATGAAGTTCCTGCAGGTACGTTACGAGATTGTGAATGCGCTGCGCATCCAGAAACTAGTGCCATATGATTAGCCACGGCCTGTTACCCAGTTGTATGTAGTTCCGTGCCTTGCGGATAACATAACTAGGCTGCAGATGCCCGATAGTCTGCACAAATTGTTGCATTGCCCCGTCGTAGTCTGCTTTGGAATACAGATGGTCTCCGTACTGGCGATGGATATCTGAAACGCTCGACTCGTCCAATCCTTGTGTCTTGGCTAAGTTGAGCGCTAGTAGGTACAGGGACCTACGGTAAAGCATATCCAGCTTCGCGGAGGTCGGTTTTTCTTCGAGGCATGATAACTGCAATACCAACATTCGGTCAGCAATTTGAGAAAGTGGGATAATCCACGCAGACCTTCCCGTCATTGGACAGAACATAAATCTTGCCCCATTCCGATAAGATCTCTCGTACGCCCTGGGTGAATGTCCCAGAATAGGCAACCAGCTTGTTTTCCAGGTCGAATACGGTGACTTTCGTGATATCAGAGTCACCTGAATTAGCTGTTCTAGCGACGAAATTTCGGACAGTGGCAGAAGCCGCTGAAGCGGAGGGAATGAAGGGTGGAGAAACGATCACGAGGTAGTTCAAGTGGGTATATACGGAGGACTTGTGACCTAACGAAGTCTTCAACTTGGGTTCCGTGCCAAGGGGGAACTTAGTACATACCTTCGTATGCGTAGCATGCGCCACGGCCATCCGTACCACATATATAAATGGCTTCATCTCTCGCGACGACAATATCCTTCGCACGCCAATCCATAGTCACGCATCCCAGCGCACAACCGACCTCGTCCACCACTATAGACGCACCACCAGTCACCTTGCCGGAGGCTTGGAACGAGAGTACCCTGTTGATCGTTACGACGAAGAGATAAAGATTTGGGGATTCGTCTGTAGGCTCTCTAAAACCCAGGCCCGTGATAGGTTCAGTGACCGACTCATGAACCGTGCGAGGTTTTGGTATTGCAGTTAGGGAGGTGGAGCCCGAAAATAAAGATTGGTCGAGATGTCGATAAAGAAGGACAGTTCCGTCTCCGAGGCCAATTGCAAGGTGGGACAAAGTAGCTGAGAGAGCTACAGTGGAAACCTATGGGACGTGAATTGGTGGATAGGGGTAGAGCATAATCTCAAGTACCGGGTGTGGACGGTTGCTGGGCTGCACTTTGGTCGAACGAAGTAGATTCGGCGCACCCGTCTTCTTGTCTGTCTTGTCCAAATCCCATATTTTCAGCAAGGGCGACCGGACGGCGTCTTCCTCCTGTAAACGCCCAGAAAGTGAATAGACGAAAAAATCCGGCGGAAGCAGACGTACCCCAAGAGTGACCAAAATCCCTTTCGTTTC
>QLPF01005428.1:0-18495 GCA_003314045.1 Hygrophorus pudorinus | reverse complement strand
TTTATCAGTGCCCGCTCTGCTTTTATTTATTTTGGACCTGCGCTTGTTATTTTTTGACTTGCCGAATTTTTTTTCCTCTCCTAGTGCATTGCGTGTGGACTTCTAGTTGTTTCTTAGACGATAGTTCGGAATTTCTTTTGATGATTAATCTTACCCGCTCTGCTTTTATTTATTTTGGATGCTCTTGTTATTTTTGACCTATGATACCTTGTTTGCCGATTACTGATTGATACTGATCTATGTACGAATTGACACTGTGTATGCTTCCACACAATCACGTGGTGTTGAACTAGTAAGGTTGTCATTCTGTTTGCATATGCAGATATTGGAGTAGAGAAAGCCGACAAGTCCTTAGGGCCAATCATTATTTCGGTCCATAGCCTTGCCCATAGCCTTGCCCATAGCCTTTTGATCACAAGGCTATCCTGCTATCCTGGTCCACAAACATGCACCGACCTCATGCCCGATGATCACCTTTATTTAGTGTATTCCTTTCTTCACATTTCCTTTCTCTCTTGTGCTATGCACATTATCACCTGACTGTCATGATACATCAATTCCTTTACCTATTCCTTTACCTTTTCTCCATATTCCTTCACTACACGCATCCAGATTACTCATACATGATTACTATCATCTGATGCTTACTCATTGCTTCATATGTCATCCCAACGGCTTACTCATCGTTCCAACGGTTTACTCATACATAGTTACATCATCCCAACAGAATGCACAGACCAGGGCTTATGTGTTCCCATTCCATGACATTCTCTACTATTCTTTGTATTAGTCATACATCCTATAAAAGCACCAGAGTTCGACTGGAAACCCCAGCTCGAATCTCTTGGGATTACCGCTAAAGCGCATACCCTTCAGTCTTCAGAACTCACTACCACTCTCTCCTCTCACCTTGTACTTCATCCTCAGGTCTTACGAACTATCTCTCATACACTTCACCACTCTTATCATTTGTAGGGACACCTTATAGCATTGCCCTAACAGTAGATTTGAGCTGACCCCTTTACCCTAATCCCTAGTGGATGTACACCCTCGACCCTAAATTCCACAAATGATCAAACTTCCTATACCTCAAAGATAGACGTGCCAAAACTATCCAACGAGTAACCCGCCGCCAACACATCATTATCCGCACCTATCGAAAGATTATCCATACCGACGAAGACAAGCTAGCGCACGCCGCGCTGAGAATCAGGAGTGTCTTCACACATAACTTTGAAGCAGAGGTGTACGAGTTTTCACACCAAGTAATAGAAGTGCTTGAAGAGAAAGATAAAGCATACCGGGATCTGTATCCAACCAGATAGGGTTTCTTTCTAGATAGAACACAGGAATATTTTCACAGCACCACCACAGAAATCCGACGACAATGGATCAAGAAGCAATAATGAATGCTTTCACCATTATGGCCCAAAACATCGCCACACTCACTGCCACCCTTACCACCATACAGACGGCACAACAGGTGCAACTAGTCATCAATGTCACGGTACCCACGCCTGCACTAGCACCAGCACCAGCAATACATGCATCCACGCTGAAAGGGCCCAAGATGCAACCACCAACCCTATTCAACAGAAAGATGGATAACTGTGAGACCTTTATATGAAAACTCACCCTTTACATTTCCGCCAAGCCGGCTGAGTTTGCCGATGACAACGCGAAAATCATATTCGCCCTTTCCTATATGACAGGCAAATCCCAACCTTATGCCAACATCATGATCGAGAAGATCAAACAACATCTTGCCAACCCCACCAATCCCCTTCACCCTTACACATACACTGACTACAACAATTTCATCCACGAATTAAAACAGAACTTCACGGATCCCGACGCAGACCGCACGGCGTGCTATAAACTCGGACAACTAAAGCAGGGTAACATGACTGCTGACGAGTTCGTCCTCGAGTTCCGAGTCCATGCTGAAAGAACGGACTACAACAACACCGCTCTCGTCGAGAAATTCGAAGAAAACATGAATGATGGCTTGAGACGAAAAATCTACAGCCTTTCCTCCCTCCCAAGAAACATCTCAGATTGGTACAAATGGGCCATAAAACTAGACCGACAATGGAGGGTCTATGAGAAAAACAGTATGACGATGAGGAGACCAGACGCGGGACGCCCGCAACAATCACAAGCGCAGAGGCAGGGGTACACGAACCCTTGGGCTCAGAAGAATAGAGACACATGCAACCCAAAGACAGGTCAATGGAAGAATCCGGCGAAAGCCTACGACAGTGTCGAAATACCGACAGGGGCGCCTAACACAAGATACCCAACAGTAGATCCTAATGCGATGGAGATTGACAAGACCAAGGCGTGGAAGCAGATGCAACGCTGCTATCGATGCGGAGGTCAAGGACACATTGCACGGGACTGCAAGAACAAGATCAATATCAGGACTATGTTGTACGAAGATATGGAAAGACACTTCCAAGGAGGAGATAGCAGCAGAAAGGACAACAACAACAACAATGACAATAGGGATATTGAGAATGAAGACAAGAATACAGATTTTTAGCTAAGTCAATAGTTCTAGCTACAGACTCATCGACTCGAAATGTACCAGGATCTGCTCAATCGATATGCATAAACAGAACTGGGAATGTAGCGAGGAAAGAAGTAGGAAAAGAAGTGAAACGAGAAGAGAAAGATGACGAAGATGAACTAAAGTGTCAAGCACTAACATGCCAAGGATCTTCTACAGGAAAGCAACCGAAAGCAACAATGGTACACAAAGTGCTATTCGACGAAGCTTATGATGAAGAAGAAACTATGGAGTATGAAGTGTGTGACGCATGCGATGCAGGATCGAAAAGGAGGCAGACTAATCAAACGTTATCCTTACAGACCTGCAAAACAACTTTCACCTTCAAAAACAATTATGCCAACAGAACCAATGCCACCACTACCCAAACCGAAACCTTCACCCAAACCAGAAAAATCCACAGATACGTTTTTACCAATTGAAAAACCACTGACAAAATCTGTAGAAAAGAAATATGTTTGAAACATGAACATCGACACAAAGAGCGCAACAAAAGTCAACATTGGACTGAAAACCTTGGATCGACAAGAGCGTTTCAACTTAGACGCACTCCTCGACTGTGGAGCAACATCAACATTCATCAACGAAGGATTCGCACGAAGACTCAAACTCTCAACAAGAAGGTTAGAGAAAGCCGTCCCGGTCTACAATGTCGATGGAACAGAGAACGTAAATGGATTGATCAAAGAGGAAATAGATCTGGTAATGTCCTATCAAGGGCATAAAGAACGAATAACCTTTGCAGTGACAAAACTTTCCGTACCAATGATCCTCGGACACTCATGGCTCAAGAAGCACAACCCAGAGATCGATTGGAGAACAGGAAAGATGTTGATGACAAGATGCCCCCCCCCCGAATGTGGAACAGAACACCACGCACAACAAAAGGCCAACAAAAAGATATCAAAATGGGCCATTCCTGACCACGTTCTAGAATTCGACGGAGATGAAGAAAACAACGAAGAATACATCAATGGAGCATGGTATTCCCCAGGAGAAGAGAAGTTTTGGAAAGAAGTGTGAGATCTGGAAAATGAACAAAGAACGGAACAAGTATTTGTTTGTTCTTCAGATGGTATGAATACTGAATTCCACAGAAACGAACCTGGAGAACTCCTCTATATCGAGAAACAAGAAGAAGGCTGGAAGGCCTATGAAATAAACGCTATGGCACACCATGAAAGCTGGTACTATGACCAGAAATTCAACGAAAGAACGGACAAAGAAGCGGTGCCAGAAGACTACAAAGAGTTTGCTGACGTCTTCAATAAACAGCAGTCAGAACAAATGCTGACAAATTTTCAAGTTCAACGTTGGGATGAAGTCAAGCCATGAAGTTGTATAGGAAAATCAAGGGAGATTGAAAGTCACTTGATAGAATATTTGATCAATTTATTTGAAAATTTCACCAGAACTTTGCAGCACCAACATCAAATTTTATATACATTTTGAATTTATATGTAACTTCAAGACTGGCAAATATACAGTGAATTCCGAGGCCAACACAATTCTAGAAAGAGACTACTCTAGCAATCATGATAGTGCAAAAAAAGCTAGAATGACAAGAATTCAAAAGGACTCGTCCATAGTAGCATACCAATGGATTTGCTGATCATTTAATACATTTGTTTCCCAACCATGTACTTCTGGCTCTGCAGTGTTACCTCAGCCTCCTGATGAGATCTACATAATGACATCTCGTTGAAATATCCCCATTTGCCATAGGACTCTCCAGATGAGCACACTTGCACCAAGGCAAGGCCAGCCTGAAGTACCCAACCGGAGTCAACTACATGACCATAGTTGCCTACAAGTTCCTGTGTGCTACAGATATCTGGACTGATGATCACCACTTGCTGACCCAGTGTTGCGGTGATGGGACCTGCCACCTCCTTGGGAACAAATGGGGGTCGCTCTGTTGCCGTCTGTGGGTAAAGGTATCCAACAGGGGCTTTCGGCAAACCCTATCTTCACCATGGTTGAGGTGTGCACATTAGCTGGTGCCACTTTCAAGGTGGCGAAGCTGTACTGGCCCTTGTAACGGCCATTATACAACAAGCTTTGGATTGTTCCCCTGATGAAAACATCTAATTTTTCCCAACGAGTCTTGGATTAAGCAGCCATTCCCCTACAAGCTATTCTAAGTCACGAATACAAAATCATAAAATTTGCACTTACCAGGTTTCTGGGTCGACTCTGGTGTATAGTTGGTCGACACTACTGCTTCCCCAGGTATCTGTGATGATGGGTCCCAGGCTGGGCTTGGCTGCCCAACTCCCTGCGAGTCTGACCACAAGGGAGTACCAATTGGTGTTTGCAGACGTTCCTCTGGCAGAGCTGATGGAGGCAAGTGCCTGGGAAGCCATCGTGCTTTTTTGAGTGGCAAACCAGAACTGCAAATGTAACTTAGTTGATCCACTGGGGAAATAGCGAGAACATGAAACTTACAATCTCCCTGCAACATCTACAACATCCAATGCCAGCTTATATCCAACAGGTTGAGCGAATACATTTAAATCAACCCATGTACTACTGTCAGCCCGCCAGTGAGTTCCTATCACTGTGGCAAAGTAGCCTTTCAGCTGCCCCTTTAGGATGCAGACCTCTGTGTGTCAGTACAGATCACAAGTCACATTGGATTCTGGCATAGTCGGGGTAGGACCAGATATTGCACCGAGCTGTGACTAACTCCCCTCAACTTTCTTGCTTGATGTCTTTCAATCAATATGAAATGTGGAGACCATTATCTAAAAGAGGCCTCAACCCTAGCAACAAAAACTAACTGAAAATTTACCTCAACACCCGGCCCGGCCCACTCGTGGCCCAATACTAGTAATCTATCTCATGTCCTGTATGTCATATCTACAATACAACAAAAAACTGAGGACTCAGAGAATGTTGTAACTGGTGGCGGCAACAATGTATCAACTTTACTACTCTCAATTTGGTACATTGTCTACGCGTCATTCAGTGAGCCACGTGTTTTGTTCCGACTTTGGAAGTCAGCCTATTATGTTGTGGTGCCAGTGAGTCCGGCAGTGGCAGCCAGGCTGAGTTTGCACTTGCAGCGTGTTATCCACAGCTGTTGAGGCTTTCTTTCCTTCTCTCACCACATCCGAGTCTCAGGTTGTTGACGCTTGCCTTCTCTTATCTCTCACACACACATCATCAGTCTCGCAGTGTGTTCAAGTTATTCGCAGCTGTTGATGCCTTCTTCAAGTTCTCTGTTCTCTCTCTCTCACACACCAAGCTCACAGCGCGTTATATGCAGCTGTTGACACTCGCTTTCTCTCCCCCGACAGCAGGCTCGCAACGCATTACTCCCAGCTGTTGGGTGACTGGTGCGTATTTTTGACAAACTGTTACTGTTCATTTTTGACAATTACATATTCTTACTTGTTTTTAGTTTTGCAGCTGTTGACACTTTCCTTCTCTCACCACACACCTGAGGCTCGCAGCGCATTATTCGCAGCTGTTGACACTTTCTTTCTTTCTCCCACCACATATTAGGTTCACGGCGCGTTATTTGCAGCCGTTGACGCCTTCTTCTCCCTCTCACACGTCATGCCTCCGACTGTTACAAATGAATCAACCCTATGCCATCTTGGAGGGTCATATTCTCTGACTCGGACTACATTTGCGATTGTGGGTAAACGCCACCCACTTCGCGGACACTACAGTCAGAAATTCTTTGCGAAGGGACGAAAATACGACAAGCTAGTACCGTTGTACATGGCTGACTTTACAATCAAAAAAGCTGAAACTAAAACCCAAAACGAAAAATGAAAGTGAGTTTGAAACAGAAACAGAAACCTCATCAGCAGCCAGAATATCTTATATTGAGTTAGTCAGGATGCTGCACCACTAAAGTACGTATGAGATGGGCTACATGCCATTATCATACCCAAATATGATCAAATTTCACCAGGCTTGAAGAGCCTTTGGCCATGGGTTATAGGCCATTATTATAAGGTACCCAACCTCGCAGTACAAGCTGAACATAATTACTACAAGTAGATAGTCCACCTAAGCATCCCTCTCACCATACATTTCCTCCATGGCTAGGAATTTGTCATCATCGCCATCATCGTCGTTGCCATTACTGCCTGAACTTGAATGGGAGGTCTCTGATTTTTCTGAGTCAGATTCTGATACAGTTGCCGGTGCCTCTGGCACATCGCTGACATGGTCATCCACAGCAGCCTCTGCCTGCCCCAGTGCAGAAGCCGCTTCATCAGTAAATTGGCGGACGGGATATGTATGCCCCACACCAAGTCCATAATGATAGCACATTAGCATATCACGGTCAACGAACCTGTAGATCACGTAAACATATCGCAATTATCCGATGTACTGATATACTCACCGGGCCACATAATATTGCACCCAATCTGAAGAGTCCCGAGTGCAGTGGGACAGCCCTTTACCGTCGACATGGAGTAAACCCCTTGCAAAAGAAGGGATGATATGACAACCTCTCAAGACATCGGCAGGGTCAACGAAGCCAAATGCATCGTCTTCAGTTACTGATCTGAATTGAAGAGTGTCGAGTTGCTGAGTGCTCCATCCACCAGTGACACCAGGGCATCTATACCAGCGCACCCACAAGAATTCCATTCGATGTGGTTCATAGCCAACCATTCCTGCAGGACCTGCACCAACATATACCACATTCGCATGATAAATACCCTCAACTCGAGCATACCGAAACGGATGACTAGATGCCCTGGCATCGCTAGGATTAGCCATCACCATAATGTTGCGATGTGATGAGGCCGCATGTACTACATCTTGGGAGCGTCTGATGTCATACGTAGTATAATTGATGCGGAGAAGTTGATGTTGGTAGAGATGGTCGTGTTTAAAGAGAACTGAATTGGCATCACATTCGTTTGCATCAAATGGAACAGTATTCTCGTGGTCAGGAAATATAGGTGAATTCTGCTGGAGTGTGGACACAATACGTGCAAGCAGATGTTGTTTTAACTTGGGCAAAAAGTTCTATAAATCATCAGAAATCAGAAACAACCCCAAACACAGAGGGGCCATGCGTACCTGAATAGCCAGGTCGCCGGTATTCCTTCGAAGGAATGTGCCCACATGAATATAGTCATTCTGAGTCGCACCGATGTGATGATGTTCCTGTGGTGTGTTTGGTACTGCTTCGGGCTGGAGTCTTCCTTCACGAGTGAGCCAGGCTCAGATGCGGCAAAGACGGCCTGCACAACGTTCTAGTTGAGCCAGCTGTTTCACATATTGTCTACGGTCTGTATGCGTGTATCGAGCCTTTGGCGTACAATGCTCAAGTTCTCCCTATGCATTTGTCCATCAGTGTGCAAACTAAATAATAGAAGCTGCTCACTCGCTCCGTTGAAAATGAGTCAGTGGTGCCATACATACTGATCGTGGCCACATAGTCACTGAGCGCATGAAATTTGTAAATTTGCAGATTAAATTGCTTTTTCAGCCGACCAGTTTCACCAGAGCGCCTGACAGTTGTGGGAGTGGGCGGACTTGGGTGCCCACGTACTGCACCAGCATGTTGACCTCCTCCTGCTTTCTTTACTTGTCGGCGCTTGCGTGCATCTACCTCACTCTGGAGTTCGTGGGTATCGAAAGCAGGACACGTTTGATCAACCAAGTGGCGAAATTTAACACCCAGGTCTTTAGTTGCATCATCAAGGAGTTTGAGTGTTGCATCCGTATGCATGTGAAGCTTCGCTAAGCCATGCCAATGAGCACAGGAAAAGAGCAATTGTAAAATGGTTGTATTGTGTGGCTCGGGAAGAAGACCTTCGAAGACAGGTATAGCACACTATTGAACAATGGCTTGTTATTTGACGTGTGATATCTGTGGATGAACCACTTACCTGAAGGAGGTCCTCGTAATCTCATGCAGCAAGTCTCTTTCTTTCAGATGCATTGTTAGCGAAACGCCTGATGGTGTCACTGCCAAAACTGGGGATCTGTCTATAACTGCAAACACAAAAGAAACCATTGGTGGGGATTCTGGTATTCATTAAGCTGGCTCACATACCGGCAATCCAGCTCATGAATCAAGGCCTTATCTGTGGCTTCCAGCATCCACAGAAGATGAATGAAGAGGTATTTCCAGACACCAAGCTCAAATTCGTGCATGGGATCAACAACCAGCATGTCAAACAGATTGAAACCGTGCAGGCTGAGTCGTAACGAGAAGGAATTCTGCTGTCAACCGTCAGCATTATGCCTTGCATAGTGTGGAATCTTAAATGGACTGCTGTAGGTACCAAAGACTGATGTCCCAAGACAGCATCCATGGAGTCACCGCCAACAGCAAAATTTTTCTTGTAAATGATATTTCGTGCCATATTAACCTTTCATCTCCTGTCATCATTGTCAATGTGTGCAAGAGTCTTGCGCTGCTTCATGTCTAGTGCCATTCCCAGGTTATGAACGCGTGACTTGGGTATAAGGCAACGAGGGCAAGGACAACAACCCTTATCTTTGATGGAAGCCAGACACACCCTACGTTGGATTAGCAAGAAGAGACACGGGATCGATTTGACAGACATACTTCTCTGGGTAGTCGGCGGAATATGTAAAGATTTGTGGAAAAAATCATCAGAGAATTCCGTCATGGCACTCCACGATGATTCCATTTGTATAGGCTGCAACGAAATCATCATCCAGTAGTTCCATCCACTGCGTGTGAAGGAATTCACGGCGACAATGTGTCATGAGGTCCTTACTAGGGCCCTTCCCTCCAAATTTTTCAGACGCAAAGTCCTTGAACACATCTGGGAGCTACAAGTACCAACCAGTCAATGCACGTAGTAAGTTCCGAGTAAAGATGAATGCGTTACCATCTGGAAATAGGCGACATGGTGGCATAAGTGAGCCAACGGCTTACTCTGGCGGTATTTAGATTCATTCCCAAAGAAAAGGTAGCACGGCCACAACTTCGCGGTGCCAAAGGAAGTCAATTGTGTGGCGTCCGACCAGAACATTAAAGCCAAAACTACCCGCTGTAGGTTACACAGTGGCTCTCCAGAGGAGTCTTGTAATTCACGATGGGCAGCCAAAAAAGCAGGCAATGAGTACAGCTCGCCATGTACCCGAATGTTGTAATCCACTCCTGAAGGCCTCCAAAACAGCTCAAATGGTTCATAGTGAAATTGTTGAGTATCATCCACAAGTTTCTCGCGGATCATGGAGACTATAGAGCAGTGGTACAAATCCCCTGCGACATACTCTTTCGGACCAGGGTTTTTGCTTCACTGGTGAAATGGAACGGAAATGCTGATAGCTGTCTTCTTCCATCCTGCATCCTCATCTAACCATTCTCCCCCCCCTTCATCCTTGTCGAAATCATTGAAGGCCAATGTCGCATCAATCTGGTCCCATTTTGTGTGGCGCACATCTTCTGGACGAAAATCCTGGTTTCCCACAATTCCCACAAGGTTGCAGAGGCCCGACCGAGACTTCTGACCACTGCCTTTCCAAAACTATTCACCAAGACAGAAGGAAGTCTCGTCGGGATACAGATAGAATGGGCTTCGCCCATTTTGCAGATGAACAGGGGGTATTGGTGCACAGTTGGTGGTACGTATATCGTTGGATAGATCGTCCAACGACACATGTTCTTCGGGGTCATGAGTCGGCCACTGCTCTGATCGATACTGTCGCCATAGCCCGAAGATATTTCTGGGTGTATGTAAGATTTTAGGGATGAGAGATGAGGGTTGCGAATCAGTAATCATCGGCTGCAAGGAGGCAGGTGGTGGCGTAGATGTGCTGGATATAGGAGGTAAGGCAGGGAGAGCTTGTGGGATAATGTCTCTAAACCTCTTCAGCATCTGACGGTTTGTCCTGCGCAGCCGTCGCTCAGTGAGAGAAAGATGATCGAGGTCTGACATCTGCTGGAAAAATCTGTTGATAATTATGGGCTCATAAAAACAGAGCGCAACTTACCTCAGGCTCACCACCAGAACTTGAAAGCGGCAGGCCACTGAGACCAGATATATCATGACCTTCAAGTTGGTCTGTTGCCTGACATATATAAAATATAATTAGTAACCGGATGTGACTCGATTCATCAATGTGACATACCTCTACTATAGCAGGTAATTGGCCAGCTATGGCATTTTCTGAGCTCCCAAATTGAATTTGCAAAACAGAGGCAGCGCGCTCAGGCTCCAAGCCTTTGAGTCCAATGCAACGTCTTTTTCTCTTAGACCACACCTCTTTAGCTACTGGTAAGGCCACCGAAAGTCGCTTCTTTGTGTGGGAGCAGCTTTGCTTGTGATAGTTCAATGCGCCAGAGCTGACAAAGTCTCGTCCACATATGCAACCCAAACGTAAGTTGGAACTCTCTGGGTGGAGGTCCATACAAATGGTTCAAGGGGGAGGGGGGAGTAGCCTGCATAGTAAGAGAAGTCGCCAGCAATGAGTTGGTGTTCGTTGCTAAGTAGTACCACGAAGCGACCATCATTCCAGGCCTCCTATAGCTAGTTAAAACACCATGAATGCACAAAACCCCCTAGTATTTGGCAGATTGAAATGTCCAAAATGGGGTGACACAAAACTGGCCAGTTTGCAAAACACGCACAATGTTTGGCTAGTCGACGAGGGTGTCACAAAACCAAGCACTATAAAGCTTCTCAGATACGCCCAGTCAAATGCGCACCAATGGAATTTCCGCAGCCTCCCCCTTTCCAACTTGAGCCCAAGCTACAACTACTGCCACATGTCCGTGCGCACACTTCGACTCTCGATGAATTGCTATTGAAATTCACCTGCAACTCCCTCCAATACAATATTGGTTCGTTAACAACAGCCAATGTTCCCACCGACCATGCCTTGTGTGCAGTAGAACTAAAGGTATTTGTGTAACATGTTCGATGTCTCCGCATTGGACTCAAGCGCAACTCATAGGTGACAGACGTCCTCCCCAATATAATGGTATGCATCCTGTACATATATGTGGACGTCCCTGCGTATTCTGGAGTGTCCATAGCAGTTCAAAACATTCCCACCATGGTATTAGGTACCTACGAAGGCCGCCCTGATGACGCACTGCAGTGGGTGACATTGCTTTCCCAAGTAGGGTCTCTTTGGTTCACACGACCTCACAGAGAAGTCGCAGGGATTCTTGCAGGCATATCAACCTGGGAGGAATATCTCAGCAAGGTGTCCCATGTGAACATCTTCACTTTGAGTACTTACCTAACTGAATTCTCACAGCCAAGCCTACCAAGGTCTCTAATCGAAAGGGCAAATGAGATCGGGGTAAGCGTTTATAGCCAGCACGGTCCGTGATCTAAACGATGAATATAGGAAGGCGCCTGTTCCGTCTGTAAGAGATTGGGACCAGTGACGCAAGAGAAACGTCCAAATCCAGAGCATGCAAATGTGGTGAACCGACAGGCCAAAAGGAGGGATATGAAGTCATATCAAGGCGACCTTGGCGCCTCGCCAACCCCACAGACTCGAACGCGCCTGAAATTGAATGTTAGATTATTCCATTAGAGCGCAAAGATATGATTGTATGGCAAACATTGCGAGGATTGACTGCCTTCTGTTCAGCACAAATGACTGAGTTGAGCAACGCCAACAGCTCCGGCCAGCCAGGCCAGACCATGTGGGAAATATGCGGCTGGTAGTATGGTTCGGCAGCAGCCTGCAGCAAATGCGATGAGAAGCCATGGAAGATGTGTGCCAGTATAATGACGGGTTGAGCCCAGTCCAAGTCAGTACTCCTGACCCCACGACCACAACGCAACGCCATACAATGTGCCAAATACCCACTATGAAGTCAAGCAGGTATAGCGTGGTCAACGGCGATGAACGCACCGCGACACCACATGACGTGCCAAATACCCACTGTGACGACGAGCTGCCCAGTTGACGAGCCAACAGCGGCGATGAACGTGCTGCGAACCTGTGTCCAAGTCCTGTGATTGATATTGTCCAGCAGCAGTGATGATACACATCGTTCATTCCAAGCATTTGGCTGACGTGGTCGTTAATATAACTAACATGGCACACGAACAATAACATACCTGTTCTTGTAGCATATGAATTTAGAGAACATCACTACATGTAGCTGTTGATTGTGTTGAATGTTGCCGCCGAAGGGAATGGGCGGCGAGCTGCCTGTGGCTGGGGGCAGCGACGGAGCATCTGCAATGAGGTCATGGAATAAATTCAGTCTCCAAAATAACATCCAAGCAGGCAGGACAGGATGACTTACTGAGGTTTCGTGTGTTTTTGAACGACCGACAGTGGTTATGGACAGTGCTTCTGGGCAGCGGCACCAATTTTGTTTGAGATTCTGTCGTTCTAATGGCGCTATCTCATCGTCGTCCTACATTCGTCCTCAGATCCCTCTCCCACCTTCTGAAATCTGACAGAGCAGAGATTCCAAGAACTAGGTCCATGGGCGATGACGATAACTCTTGGCTCAACAGCGGCGGCGAACGCACTGCGAAGCCATGGAACCTACCAAATAGCTGATGTGACAGCGGGCCACCTTGTCGACGACTTGAACTTCAAGAATAGTATGGTCGCCTCAACAGCTGCGACGAACGCCTTGCAAAGCCTTTGAAGATGTGTGTTGTGACGAAAGGCCTCTCTCTGCTCAACAGCTGCGGTGAACGCACTGCGAGGTGGTGTAGCATAGTAGATTAAAAGGCTTAGTAGTCGTATAAGTAGTGGCTCTTCAACTCCTCGACCTTGAAGAAGAGTACAGTCACCTCAACAGCTGCGACGAACGCCTTGCGAAGCCTTTGAAGATGTGTGCTGTGACGAAGGGCCTCTCTGCTCAACAGCTGCGATGAACGCGCTGCGAGGTGGTGTAGCATAGATGAAAAGGCTTAGTAGTCATATAAGTAGTGGCTCTTCAACTCCTCAACCTTGAAGAATAGTACGGTCACCTAAACAGCTGTGACGAACACCCTTTGAAGATGTAGGCTGTGACGAAGGTCTCTGCTCAACAGCTGCGGTGAACATGCTGCGAGGTGGTGTAGCATGGTAGCTGAAAAGCTGAGTTCAAAGTCCGAAAATCCGGGACCTCCAAGTTCATTTGAGGACATTCCGTATCTGGAAAGTCTGCCAGTCTGCCACAAGTCTGCCCCTAGTAAATAAATAGCATGCCTACCTATCATTGTAGTAATACTCTCGGTCATGTCACCCTCGTCACCATCGTCAGCAGCGCAGGTACCTTTTTACTATTTTTCTCAAAAGGAACACCATCCCAGACCACAGTTGCCCTTCGACCCTGAGAAGAAGACAAGTGGTGGTACTGGGAAGTGGGTGGGGTGCGACAAGCTTGCTAAAGACGCTCGATAGTACAATGGACTACAACATCGTGAGTAAGCTCTCCATGCATTTAGACGTGAATTGACAGTCACGCTCTATGAAAGGTTGTTATTAGCCTGAAGGGTTTCTTCTTGTTCACCCCTTTGCTGCCAAGTGTTGCTGTGGGTACGCTCAACCTGTGCTCGATTCTTCAGCCTACGTGGTACATTACCTGGCACAAGGCGCGTTCGGTGGCTGTCATCGAGGCGGAGGCTCAGTTGGTCGACATACGATTGCCTTGCATTATCCTACCCAAATATACTTACACCCGCACAGCCCATCAACAAGACAGTCACCTTCTCTGGTAAGTCACATTTGTTCAATGGACGGCAGTACAGGTGACATGTGTTTTATTCAGACAAAAAACTCTGAGATCCGGATATCCAAGGCCAGGTCACCTCCACCACCATCTGTACGATTACCTCGTCTTTGCTGCTGGAGCAGAGACGCAGACATTTGGGATTCCGGGAGTGAAGGGAGAGGCATGTTTCATGAAGGAGCTGACGGATGCTGAGAAGGTATGCTCATCTCAACAGCCCCTTATAACTGCTTTCTGGACTCAGAGAACCTACGGTACTGAAGATATCTACACACCCTGATTGTTCAAACTCACCCCCTCTTCATGAATGTCCCCGACTTCAAGAACTGCCCTATCCCCACAGTGTCTCGTGCTGTAAGCCCCTTTTCTGTGCAGCCGTTTCACCGCTCAGTTTGATAATTCAGACGCGACCTCACCCCCTAGCCTGAGTAAGCCATCTACACTCCCCTCATTGTTGTACTTTATGCTTACCAGGCAAAGCTCAAATCGCTGCAAGAGACCCCTGACCCCACTCTGCGACATTTACGAGGTAAGTGATCACTGTTTACTCACACCACACTCCAAACCCTCAACACTGTACTACTAGGCATACATGACTGGAAGCTGGCCGATCCTGAAAGCACATGTATATGTACAATACAATAAAATTTGTATTTTGCGTCCAAATGTAGATACAAAGAAACCAATAGCAACAACCTGCAAAATGTCCTTCGTCATGAAATCAGCTGTAAATACCATGAACGAGCGCTACACTTCACATCTGAGATATCAGCAATTACTACATCCATGACGAAAAGAGATCGGAAAGCAAGCGGTTGAAGTCAGCATTATCGTGCAAGCTGCACACAGTGGCATACCAACTCCTGATCTTGGGCAAAAAGTCATCGCCCAACCGGCGTTTCTCCTTGCCGTCCACCTGGCGCAGTAGAACATGGTGAACCTGTGGAAGTCAACACACTGCAGTGAACAGATACAGATGGATTAGCGACTCACAAGTATTGCTGCGTAAGCCACAAAGTCTGGATCGATTTGCTTCTCCCACTCGAAGGCCAGGGGGAGCTTATGGTATGGAAGGGTTTTGGCGTCAAATCCCAACACAAACAAGCAGTGTTGAAATGTCATATTGCAAAATGGTGAGAAAACTGGTTGCTGGGTGGGGGAAAGCATGTGGGATTTTTGATTGGCAAAGGCATATCCCGGATATGAGATCAGAGCCTTCGCGAATGTAGCCCGCTGAGCCAGCGGCATTTGATGTAGGCCCCAGTTAAGTGAATTCAGCAGACCAGGCGTGCCTAGAACAATGCCGTTGATCTTGTTGATGTCATTGTTTCATTTCTGACTCATGGAGTGCTGAACGATCCAGATGAGTGAGTCGTTAATCGTAACACCATCTTCTGGATACTCCTTGAACTCGCGGACGTATATTGCAAAAGCCTCCTGAAGAAGGTTTTCGGCCTCTGTGGTTGACAGTACGCGAAAAATATCCTTCACAAGAAGAACATATGCTCCTCGTATTCCAATGCTGATAATGATATACTAGCGAGGTTTCGAAACTTTGTAGTACGACATGTTGGGGGTGAAGTCCTCATCCTGGGTGAAGTCATCATCCTGGGTGAAGTCATCATCCTGGGTGAAGTCATCATCCTGGGTGAAGTCATCATCCTGGTGAAGTCATCATCCTGGGTGAAGTCATCATCCTGGGTGAAGTCATCATCCTGGGTGAAGTCATCATCCTGGGTGAAGTCATCATCCTGGGTGAAGTCATCATCCTGGGTGAAGTCATCATCCTGGGTGTGGTCGAGCACACCGACAACGTTGGAGATTGTGAGTATGGCTGGCGATACAGCAGCCGGCGGGAGGCCAATGTTCGTCCCAGGGATGCTAAAAAGCTTGGGCTTCTTCTGACGTAGCTTGTAGGATTTTGACCCATCAGCGGAGTTTCCGATGAGGCTGCTCTTTGCTTCGGAGGGACGGCATGAGGCCTTGGATCGGCGCGGCTGCATCTTGGTACTAGAAGATTGTCCTGTTGTCTTGTTTCACCACGCTTCATACGAAAGCTTCGAAATGCCGTTGCAAGAGTCGTAGGAGGGAGTAGACTCTGTGGCAGGTAACTGGGCAGGTGCGAACCCAAAAGCACTGCTGTCCCCGCCCCAACCTGCAAAATTACTGCCAGGCTTTACGCCAGGAGTAAGCATTCGGCAGCAAAAATGTAGTTGGCTGCCATACTGAGACTAGTGGCCAATCATCATGACAAGGACCGCCCAGCTGAATGGAGTCAACTACGTCCTGACTGCGAGCATCAGCATCGGAACATGTTACTGGAACGCTGGGGCCCAAATAGAACAACTCCTCCAGATCAAAACTGTATGCACTTGCATCAAACTTCAAGGAATAAAAGCATCAGTGGTGAACGATGCCGTGAAATGACAGCGACCTACCAGATCGTTGGACTCAGTGCTGCCAGCGCCTTGAATGGAGAAGGGCAGCATTGTATGGCTGGCAGACTTTGAAAGCCATATCGCAAAATATACAGTTTTGAGCAGGGCAGGGTCACATGGGAATTGTACCATTTTGCGAACCTTTCGTCGGTGAAGACATTTTCTGCCAATATGATCACATGTTGAGTTGGACCAAAGGACATGTAATAAGTGTTCGGTGAGACCTGAAAATCAGCCCGCCAAAGACAGCAAGCGAGTCTGAATGCATTTTGCAAAAACGTTAATCTAACACCCGTCCAAGCCCTTGATTCAACAGCTACGTTGCACGCGCTGCGAACTCGATAGAGCTGTGGTGCCATGGCCATGACCGTTTCGCGAACCCTTCGCCGATGAAGGCATTTTATGCCAATACAATTTCATGTCGAGTCGGACCACAGGACGTGGAATAAGTATGCCATTTGGCAAGATCTAAAAATCAGCCTACTAAAGACAGTAAGCGAGTCTGAATGCAGTTTGAAAACCCGTTAACCTAATGCCAGTCCAAGCCCTCGGTTCAACAGCTACGTTGCACCCGCTGCAAACCCGATAGAGCTGTGATGGCCATAACTCGGTGTGATATGATGAGCATCATGCCTATGGACGATTCCATGACCATACACTCAGCTCATCAGCGACAATGACAATCTTGACCCCAATAGCACAGCTCCAACATGGGACTATTGGACGATGAGTACTACATGTATCACGTTACCACCGTTTAACAATGGACAATCCCTTGTCAGGAGCTTAGTTCTTGGTCAAACTTCTTACTTCCAGTTGGATTCTTTTTTGTTAGCTTAGGATATATTTTATTTCAGGTCAGGGAATCCACTATCAGTTTGAAAAAGGCCACTAAATTTATACGCCGAATGCTGGGGAATCGTGAACATAAGCCCGGGCCAAGACTTGGCAGTGTGCCATATGCTCAGTCTCAAAGTTCTCAACATTCTCAAAGTTCTCAACAGCTGCGATAACAAGATGTGATGCTGGATGAGTCATGTTCGATGCATAATCATTCACTAAACGCAGCGTTTCAAATGGCGTTTGGCAAATGATATTGGTGTTTGGCGAATGGTCGTCACCAGAAGTGTTGAAAAGGCGGCAGTTTAAAAGTAGTCAGTACAAGTCTTCGTCTTTTTTACTTGAAAATGACTGATGAAAATCACAATTCACCCAAGCTTGCCGCAATTTATTCCAGCCCATCCTTTCAACCACCCCCATCTCCATCTCCCTCCGTAGTTTCAGACTCGTCAGATGATGAGGTGGCAACTCAGGAGAAGCGGATGGTAGACACAGCTTACCGCCAGACCCTTGATGTAAGTTGTATCTTCAGTTATCAACAAATAATTGGCGGTATATTCGTTCTCTTTGCCAGGGCCTCCTCCTACCGTCTAGTTTGGACCCTCCAGACTCGTCACGCATCGCGATGAATTATGCCAAGACAACATGTGATCTGATTCGTGCTGAAGCTTTCATTGCGGAACGACGATATCATCGATTGAAGTATGCGGCAGAGGCTTACAAGATTCATGTGTGGAAGATGCGGCGGAGATATATTGAAGTAACAAAGCAGGCACATGGGTACTACAAGGTTGCTGCCTTTCACGGCTCCGCCTTGGAATGCGATATTCCAAAGAAATCAGTCTGTTTCCCCTCTGTTCCCGGTAATGTGCCTCTTATCTTGTACTAAGCTGTTCGCTAAGGAATCATGACAGATTCTCTTTGCATGAACTGTGGAGTCACATTGGGCTGACAACCATCGCTGAGCCGTCTTCACCTCTCAGTAA
>QLPF01005419.1:4109-29722 GCA_003314045.1 Hygrophorus pudorinus | reverse complement strand
GTTTTGCAATTTGTAGCAAAGAAAGTTCCATTTGACCTGCCACCGGACGTTGCGGGGAAAATTATCCAGGACTCAGGCGGTAATCTTCGAAAGGCCATCCTCGTCCTTGAAGCCTTGAAGATGCAGTCGTGAGTTTTATTCTTTCATTTTTTGTAGAGAGTTGCACAGCGCTATCTAATTGTGTTTCCGAATACGTCTGAACAGACCAGATTTGTCTGGTCCACTCACCATCGCAAAACCTGATTGGGAAACGTATTGCCACAAAGTAGCGGATTTGATTGTTCAGGAGCAGTCGCCTGCTCGAGTGATGGAAGTCCGAGCTAAGCTGTATGAACTGCTTAGCCATTGTATACCTCCAACAATCATTCTGAAAGTTCGTCGAAACGTTTTTATCCCTGTCCGTCGATCTTATCCCTGTTACTGTATGATCAGACCATCGCTGAGCGGGTTGTAGAACGGGTAGATGACGGCTTAAAGGCGGATATCATGCATTGGGCTGCCATCTACGTGAGCAATATATTATCTTGCCTTGTGCACGAATTTGGACCTTCCATTTTGCAGGAGCTGCGCCTGCGTATCGGCAACAAGAAGATATATCACCTCGAGGCTTGGGTTGTCAAAGTCATGAGTCTGTACAAAGTAAGTGCCATCAGAATGAATTCCAGATATCGTGTGCTGACGACCGGCTGTCCAGCACTTCTTTTTCGATATCGACATGTCGGTGTTTGATTGACATGTATCACTAGTAATTGATCGGCTGTTATCCTGTTGTCCCCGGTAAAATGAGGGTGCAGACGTAAAAACACAGAAATGTCGTTGTTGTACAAAGTTACAAGTGTTTGAAATCTACATTATATTCTTCTTCCACGGAACTGAGGAAATGCAACAGCTGTCCCTAAGTGAGGTTCTGTCGCCAATATAATGATAAGCCGTGAGATGTGTACATACCAGTTGATGTCGTTTTTCACCCATTACTTTTCCTGGCTCCGTTTTGAGCCTATCACGAATTTTTAATAACTTGTCATGAAAGTGCTGGACAGCATCTTCTCTTTGACCGGAGTCGCTGGGGGGTGTATGAAGGGGACTACGCAACAGCAAGAGTTCGACGAAATTAAGAAGCAAGCTAGTTCTTACAAAAGACTTACCGATTAACCACAGCGCTGTATGCAGCACAGCGCATAATACCTGTACACAGATAGTCAACAGAGGTTACGGGTCAATAATTCAGAAGAATGCTTCACCGAACGCGCCAATGGCATCCAACCGATCAGCATCTTGAACACAATGTAACTCCACGCATTCCTTATGCCAGTCATCCAGCAGTCCAGCCTCACTGAGTTTCTTCTCGGTGCTCCAAGATACATTGCCCACAATCTTGGCGATGTGACGCGCACGCCCGTCACCGATGAGGTCCACGTCGTGTTCGGAAGCCATTGACTCGAAAAAAGGGAGGAAGAACGCGTATGGGTCGGAGGCGTCTTGAGCTGTCACATATTTCTTATCAAGAACGTCATGGAGGAGTGCCGCGATCTCGATGGTGAGCAAGTCGGGTTTTCGAGGAGAGGTAGAGGCGACGATCCGGGCAATAGATAGTGCTGTTTTTCGTACTCGTTGTACTGTTCGATAACGCGTCGAGACACCGTTGGTCGCACATGAACGATGTGCAGGAGTAACTGACCATGGAAGGCATCGTGCGAGGGATCGTATCTCGACATTGTTTCCACCATTAATTTTTCAGTTGCCTGCAGTACTTTTGTTTCTTGCGGTGATGGATACACTGCGCTCGCCATCCTTGTCAATGAAAGCTTTTCGCCGGCTTCACCCGAACTGCCAGTGACTCGGGCCGTTTCGTGATGCAACCCGTTGCCAAAGTTATTGACTTTTGTCATGGCTCGATACAGTAGTCGTGGGCTCCTCATCGTCGCTCTTTTAACATGCTTCGCTCTACAGACTACTGGAAACACGGAGAAGAATGAGTCTGTATACGTGAGTCCTTTCGTGTGTATGAACGTTCCCGACGGAATTCTCAACGGTATGACACTGACAGGAAACAGATATCCAACAATGTCCACCAGTACAGAGGTTGAGCATCATCAAGGCAGCGATGGAGGAGGAGGCTTCTCCAGTTATGCGACAGGTGTTCGCCTGGTTGTTTCCGTTCGGACCTGCTTGGAACGCCAGTATGGGTTTACTGTATCGGTGACACAGAGTTTTGATTTACTCGGTCTTTTTTTTTTGTAGTCCTTGGCACATTCTACATAAGCTCGTCCGTGCCGATCGTTCATACATTACACCCGTTCTGACTTTTTTCTCGCAGCGTTCCTAATTTTATTTTGGCTTTCATTCCAGCACAGATCAACGGGAACACTTTGAATACTATGACAGCCTTTGCGGTAACTATTATACTTTCCGTGACTGTTCGCTCTAACTTTATGTAAACCGTGTGTTACAGACTGGAGGGCTACTCTCCGACGTGTTCTTGCATCTTGTCCCACACTCCTTCATGGGAGAGCACCCAGACCCTGGGGTCCAATTTGTAATGGTCCAGGAAAAGAGAAACATTCTAATAGGGTAAACACATCATTCTTGCACGAGGTGATTTCAGATACTTACTACGTGTACCCAGTCTCGGCATCTTCGTAGGATTTGCCTCCTTCTTTTTTATGGAGAAGACGTTGCGTGTGTTAGGCGGGGAAGATGAGGGCGCAGGACACTCTCATTCACATTCCCATGTGGCATTGTCGACTGTCACTGAAGCGTCTGGAATATCTCCTTCAGTCACGCAAAGCGAGCTGCGATCTCGTGTATCCAAGTCAAACGGCTCAGTTTCTGCGGAAGTGGAGTATGAGTCAAAGCAAACGACGTCACCTTCAAAACTGTCAGCTTACCTTAACTTGTTTGGCGACTTCGTACACAATATGTCAGTCTAGCCTGCCATATTTGATGCTGACATTGACATGCCTCACCTTGTAGTACAGATGGCCTTGCGTATGTGTCTTGTGCGTGACAGGGCGTATGCCATCTCACAAACGTTCCTCTTAGCATGGCGGCGTCCTTCTATTCTTCACCCTTAATAGGCGCCACAACAACGCTTGCATGCTTTGCACATGAAATTCCGCACGAGATTGCTGATTACTCGATACTTATTCGGAGCGGGTTCACCAAGAAGCAAGCCATGCAGTCTCAATTCCTGACCGCGGTGGGAGCCTTCGTGCGTTCCTTTCCAGAATTGACCGTGCCTGTGGCATTTCTGACGCTTCTAACCGTTAACCTTTGCCACGATGTCTTTGCCGATATCGTTGACAGGTTGGGTGAGAACGAAAGATATCCATGCACGAGGCAGGTCACTAACTTCCTCGACAGTACATTCCTCGGAATAGCGGTACACAATGCGACTTCTACAGATGCTAAGAGAGAGTCCATAGACCTGAGTGCTGGAGTAAGAAATACTGCATCGGGAATCCTGGGCACGACTGCAGGCATCGGAGATTTCGTTAGTCTTTCTCCATACGATTCTTTCTGATAGGACTTCTCATCAACGTCTCACCCTGTCCTAGGTTATTCCCTTTGTAGCCGGTGGATTTCTCTATATTGGTGCCGTAGCCGTGCTACCTACGTACTATGATTCTCTTATGTTTGAATTTACACTTATACGATTTTTCACAGTCTGTTGGCAGAAAGCAAGAGTGGCAAGCAGGCCATGCGAGAGGTAAGAACCCGGATGCGTCATGCGTCATGTGTCTGATAAAATTGAAAGTTTGCGGCAATGTCCTTTGGTGTGGTTTGCATGTTTTTAGTAGCGTGAGTTGGGTATGTTGTGATGTCCCTCCGACGCTAATCAAGCTTATGTTGGCAGGTGGAATGAGTAAACGCAATACGCCGGCGCGTGCTGACCGGGGGTGACCAAGTCGTGTACTTTATCGTGACTTGGGTTGATGATCCGTCCGCGGTGGGAATGTCGGTGATAGAAGATATTTTATAAACTTTTTTTTTTTGATGTAAAAAATCACGGGTTGGAGCGTTGGTTTGGATGTATTAGTATTGATCTTGACATGAGGAGGAGTTGTGAGTAGCTTGCAGGGGTCAAAAGGTAAAATTGGGGTATGCCACGGCGCCGGTGTCGGCTGTCGTGCCGAAGCACGTTCGTCGTTGGTCTGAAAGTGTAAGTCCGCCAATGTGCTCCCCTCTTTTCAACTAGAAAAATATCTTCCCTTTTCACGTCCACAATAACTAATAGGCGCAGACTCTCTTTCACCCCAGACCAGTTCGCTGCTAAACAGACTTGACACTCTTGCTGGTTCTCATTATACTCTCCACATAGAGCTCCTCCTCAAGGTCACTTCCGTCACTACAACTCTTAACTTTTCAATTGAGCGACTTTTTTTTCTGCTTTTAGATTTGCTACAACGTCGCCGATCACCTAAGGATACTATCTCAAAATCCTTCTCAGCGGTATTGGGCTTTAAGCCTGATTCTTCCTCACTCTATTTGGTCACGTCAGCGTGTAACGGCACCGGCCTTCTGACTTGAGCAGTCTCATTTACCTCAAAAACAACGTCGAGTTTTTTTTATCCAAGCTCAATTTTTGACATGGGTACAAAAGGACGCGCTACTCCTCGTGTCGTGTGTTGCGCCATACCTATTGCTAGGAACGCAGGAAAAGTCCTTGTCGTCACAAGTCGGAAGCGACCAGATAATTGGGTTTGTAAGTTGCTTTCCATTTCTTCGCCTCGTTTCTGCCCCCACATTAGTTGTCTTCTGTTCCACATGCCCATTTTCTATATGACTACAACTGACTGTTCCTTTGCTCCACGTCCGGCAGTGCCAAAGGGGGGCTGGGAATCATCCGATGGAGAGCTAGCGGCTGCAGCTTCGCGAGAAGCTACAGAAGAAGGTCTCACCCTTTGTCCCTTTCATCGTTTCCTCGTCTCCTGATTCTGGTCCTCCTCTTTTCCCCCTCCCGCTGTCCATCTTGCAGCCGGTGTGCGTGGTACAATTACTCGTTTCGTCACAACAATACCTTCGCCCTCTGCGACGTATCATTTTTTTGAACTTGACGTGGCGACACTCGACAAAGATTGGTTAGAAAGCAAAGAGCGGAGAAGAGAATGGGTGGATTACGCTGAGGCAATAAAACGCGTTGCCTGGAAGCAGGAATTGGCACAGGGCCTGATGCTTTCCTCACTAGCACCTCGTCGGTGATATACGGCACTCGCACCTCGCGTCAAGCGGGTGACCACGTTTGACTCCACGTTGCGGTGCATGACCAACCGATGTCGCAGTTAGTCGACACGAACGGCCGACGATCGATCACGACACCACTTTCTGCCACTCATCTTCAGCAGTCGCACTTCTATATTTTAATCCCTAGAAAGTTCCGAAACCGGCCATACACTCCGCAATGCATACGCTACATCTTTCAGATAACTATACCCGAATCAATCGCCCCCTCCCATTCTCAGAATTCGCAGGCTCATTGACGATGCTGAGCCTCCTCGCTTTGGACTTGCCTGTGCCCGTTCCTTTATGCACGTCTTGCTACCCATGTACAATTTGTCCACTCCGGAACTTTTGTTTTTCATCCGGTATATAATTGGTTGTGCGACAGACAGGCATACCACACACATCGCACATTAGATGTAGTTTAAAGCAGAATCTAGTCGAGGTTCGTTCAAGTTGTGTTGGCTACATTGAATAATATGTTGCTTAGGGGTTAAAAGCCGTCGGAACCGATACATTGGACTGTTATTGCCGCAAAAGGGATGTCGCGGCGGCGTACAAGGATAATGCGTAGAACTGGTGAAACATGCGGCGTTCTCAGCAGAAGATCTAATCCTGTGGGTGTGGCGTATCTGTCTATCTTCGAAAACAATAAATTTCTTTTAAAGTCTGCTTTCGAAAGACAATGTTGAGTCCTGTTCCAAATTCCTCATTCAGCCCGTTTGGAAGATTTCTTACCTTTCCTGTACTAGATTTTCGAATACCGATCACTGACGAAGCTCATGATGATTCTATACTGTAATCTCAGCTGAAGAGTATTCACAAGTGAGTGTCCCTCGGGCTGGATCGCCATTTTGGCCCAACCATTTCAACCTGGCAGAGGGTCCCAGTTTTGGACTGACCAGACTACCCCAACTTCGAATTCCATCGTCGTACCCGGTTCCGGTCCAGTAGGCAACTTCACTCGCACTAACATGACCTCGCTTTGTTTGACCATCCAGGCGTTGCCCTGGCGGGTCTCTCGCTCAATGGTGCCGGTGCCTCTTCCAGTCAAGTCTGCCATTGTACAGATTCCACAGCTGCCACAAATAACTAACTGGACTAATGAAGACCAGCCAGTGCTGGCGTATCCCTGCATTCTTGTTCGCACGAATTGTGATACAATACGACCGGAGCCGGAAAGAGATTAGCGTGAGTAAATAACACTTTGAACTGTCATAATGAAATGTCCCCTCAAACAGTCGGCACAAATGGATCGCGGTCTTTGTGGGTCCAACAGCATGCGGTGACCTCATTCTGAACTTCAACTTGGATGCACGTGTAGTGTGGCACTGGCAATTTTGGACCAACTTTGTTACGACCATCACTGAGTACTGAGCGCTGATCATTCGAAAGTATCCAGTTTTTCTGTGATAGGTTTTCGGATGCTTGTTCTTACCGTCAGTGTCGGTGATTTCCGTGTGCTCAAGATACCAGCTGTCGCCAAATTTCCTGTTTTACCTAGTGGTGTTGTGGCGGCCTGTGATTCTCGCTCAAATGGGCTGTCGTGTCAAGCAACTGGCGGCGGCGGTGGTTTAGCACGTGTTGTTGTCTACTCCCGAGCTCGGTTCAGCCGAACTTGTAGTAAGGGCATCTTTTAAGTTCATCGATGATGTCATCTGTGGATCAAGAAACGCGCATTCGACCGCCATCAGACCCACCTTTTACGCCAGTAATTGACAATGGAAAGTCGAAAGGTATGTCCGAGATCTCGCAGGCCAGCATCAAAGTACGACCGTTATCGGTATTGATCTTGCAAAACTGATTTTTGGCGCCTACTGCCACCACTCGTGCGCCTAATAATATTGTTTTGAGCCCATACTAGCTATTTTCGGTGTGGAAATATTCAAAAATTGAAGCTAAAGTCTAGCCACTAATATTAATCTGTAATGATCCCTACCAACAGGCCCCATTTCTCTTCGAAACCATAGTGGTACGGGTACAGCCTCAGCGGCGAGTGCTGCCGTCAAGTGCAATCAAAATTCACAGTACTAAGCGCGCCGACCCTGCCCTTCAATGCCGCTGAACTTGTCAATGTTATGCTCCGATGACGGTCCCTGGTATTAGTGCCTCGAAATTCGGACACTCACTTCCAACAGGCTCTCAACTCAGGTTGGCATTTTTTGGGGGTTTATAGTAGGGAAAATGCCATTATACCTTTTCTATATCTTTCCAGTCACCCAAAACTATATTTGAAGACAATAGCAAACGCCAGGAGTAGCCCCGCACTACTAAAGGGGTTATTACAGGGGGATCCAGCCGTGAAGGGTGAATCTGAGGTAAGTAGATAGGCTGAATCATTATTCTTTCGAGGAGAAACCGACCGCGGACCCTATTTCAATATCTGCTGTTCGGATTAGGAACTCGCGCGAACCCTCCACTTGGCGCAAGGCAACGTGATCGGCATTGTAGACTCGGTGTCCGTTGCCAAATCTCCAGTAAAATGCTGCCACGAAGATGTGGTACAATTCCCAGCCTTCATTTGGCGACATCTAACGATTATCAAATTGCGGTTAGTGTTGGTTGTTATAAAACCTCCTCAAACGCTAGCTTCCCATCTGGCGCCGACAGCTCCGAACGCATTCAAGTTCCTATACCTTATAGTTCAAGTGTGCTTGAAGTAGCTAAATGTCATTCGCACCTTTGCATTCTTGTGCTTCCTCTCGCAACTCAATTGCCATGTATGTTTCCATGTCCACTGTCGAAGACTTCTCGTACACCCCCTCTGTCGAAGAGAGGACGCGGGACGCTGCTCATGTCATCGCTACTGGTCGTCAAAGCTGGAAAACCCTCAAAGGCAGAGGCGAAGCTGTTTGGCCACCCAACTTAGAGGCTGCTCTCATCGAAGGTCCGTCTTTCTATAAGCTTCTCGAGATGTCGGACTGATAAAAACTCTCAGCCTTGGAACAGTATCAGCCACAGACAACGAAAGTAGTTGGCCGATTTCCCATGCGCAATAAGTTCATCTCCGATTACATATTTCAAGCGACTGGTACGTTTGCGCTTTCGCGTATCTGTATGGACTAAATCAAACTCGTAGGCAAACGGCGAACACCCAAGCAAGTTGGAAGTCGCCTTCAACAGCTGAGAGACACCTGCCGTGGCAAACAAAGTGAGGTCTTATGATGCACTGGTTGACCAATCGCGTCCTCAGTGTCAATTTAGTGTTTCGTTTAATATCCGATCGTCGCCGTCCAGTTATGGACTCTGGCTCTCGCACGATGTCACCCTGTCCCTCGTCTCGATTTTCAACGCCACCCCCCGATTTACATTATCCTAGTCGTCGACGTGAACGGTCTCGGCCTCGACGTACGTTTATACACGTCAATATTTTGACTGACAGCGCACTATGGCCATCCCCTTGTCCCGTCATCAATATTGTCGATCATGAGAGCGCTCCTCGTCGCATCCGGCTCGCTTCTTTGTCCGGCAAGGCATTTCATACATACGCGAACATGGATACCACGGTGACTTTTGTTTCTCCATACCCACTTTCTCCCACTACAGCCTTTTCGGTCTTTTTCGATGGGATTAGTGCGCCAGTACATACGGAGGTGGCTCCGCTGACGTGTTACTCGTCCCCGTGTCAGGGTTGTGGGTGGCTTTATGGAACAACGCTGGTCCCTGCATTCTGGAGTATGCTGTGCAGCAGTGGCGGTTAGTGATTATCATTATCCATCACTACTTGATACAGCATTAACTCGGAGCCTCGGCCCACCCGCGTTCTTTAGATCTAAGCAGTTATACTATCTCGCAGGACTTAGTCCCTGTCTACCGTGCTTCGGCAAATGAACGAGCCGATTCTGAGGGTAGCCGTACGACGTTGACACTGGTATACCGCTTCGAGTATCCGTATACCTTGTCGACTTTGTCCGCACATCCATATCCGATACAGCAGCGTCATGCAGCGGAAGTCTTGTCGACACCCGAGAATGCAGAGTATTCAGTCCAATCGTTCCCCTCGAATCTCGCCACTTCTGCTGTGGTAAGCTCATCTCATGCGATCATATAAGATTAATTGCTCATTAACACATAATTCTTCTCAGTGGGGCTCTGATTACCATCATCCATCGGACCCTATGGTTCCTCAGCCATGCCACTGGCCTGGTGACCAATCATCTGACTTCATGAGTCCGGGTCACCCTGGTATGCCGCGATTTTCGACCACCCAAGACTCATCCCGTTACGCGTCACAAACTTCAAACTGTGACTTCGACACCACGGCTCCAGGTTGCAACTTTTCATGCATTTCTGACACGTCCGTCATGGCTATGATCGCGCCGTCAGGTCGCTTCATGACATCGTCTAGTCCTGAAAGCGCCCGACTAAACTCCCGCGACACTTGCTCTGTGGATCCGCCACGGTCGTGGCTATCTTCATCTATCTTTTATGGAGATCCATCCGATCCCGGGCCCTTTTTGCATCCCACACCGTAGGCGTCTGTTCGTTTCCTTTGCGAGATTGCGACATCAAGTTTGAACCTGTCAGTGTCAAGTTATCTACTCTGATTACTACTTTCGATTTTCTCTTGATCATAATTAGCAATATTGTAGCCTTAATTGGGACTTTTTCGTAGTGCACTTTTCTTGGTAGACAGAGCTATCTGGACTGTTGAATGCTTTAAGCACTGTCAATGGCAACCGTATACAGTATACTTGTACCTACACGGCAGCTTCTCGCGTCGTGGCAGTCGATATGGTAGACAGTCCGGTTTTAATATTAAACGCCACAAACCCATATAGCAAGATGAGTTCGAGTATGCAGATAGATAAGTAAAAGTATACAGTTCCGAAGTCCATCAGAACAAGGACAGAATGAAGAACGTTCGGACAACTCCATCTGAATCTTTTTAGGTTTCATTCTCGGACCCGTGCCTCGATCAGCCGGAAGTTTCCTTCCACGTTTCTAGCATTCGCAATCTCCATGACGTTGAACTTCTGCAGACGGTAGTAGTCCTTGACAATACTGACTCCGCACACGCTCTGGATCAGACGTTACATGTAAAACACGTCAAGTAGTCACTCGCACGGGATGAAGCTGTTCACCTTGAAAACCTCAACCAGTATGAATATGTCGGGATCCTCGAGATCCACGGTATGTCCATCTGGAACACAGCTTGCCACCTCCTGGATGATGGTAGGCCGAGATAGAGTTGTGTGGTTCCGAACTCTCAGATCAACCTTGTACTGTTAGCCCTTGTAGAAGGCAGTTAGCGTTATACTAGGTTTAACCATACCAAGTGACGGACACACACTATATTTCTTCTCTGCATCTTTTGCAAAGAACGGGCCGAACACTCGGCGGCATAAAGTTTTTATTTCGGGAACATTGGCTAAACAAGTGTGGGACACCGGAATTAAACGGTGCGCGTATCTGACGATACAAGCATGTCAGAGACGCCACAGACAGTTGAAAGGGGAACTTACTTGGTACGGGTTACACCAGTTTTCTCAACATTTTGTACATGTGTTGCCACTAGTTGGACCGGATCGATCGGGGGCTTACAGGATATGAAGATGACTATGTCATCGGTGAGTTCCGTCGAATAAGGTAATCAATCCACGCACCACAAGGAGTGTTAGTCTGACAATTGGCTGCAAGGTTGTTAGACCGAACTCGAAATTACGCGAGGAGAATCGCACCAAATGATTGCTCTCGCCTTGGTCGCTGGATAGCAGCGAGTTCGTTGGCGATCTGAGCCTCTATAGTCAAATCGCTTTCCTCCTCATCTAAAGTTGTCTGGCCAGGATCGGCAAATCCACTGGTTTCAGGCCAGATCTCCGCAGAAAGCTACGAAAGCAATCAATCGGCTTTAGAGGCCGTACAAAGGAGATCACCTACGGACTCAAACAAGTCATAAAGCTCCCCGACGGTTTGTTTTTCTTTTCCCTTTACGCAAGTTACCCAGATGCCTGGTCCATCGATCACTCGTTTGCTCCAAAGAGGGGTTCCATCCTATGAGTGCTGTGCAGCCGACTCGAAGGGGACCCAAAGAACTCACTTGCTTACCGAACGATATTTTCGTTTTCTGTCGTCACCTCGAGACTTTCTGGATTTCAAGTCAGCCATTACTGTGGTTGTCAAGACAGCGCAAGTTAGGTTCAGCTGCGCGGAGTTCGAACATGGCTGAACTGCAAGAAGTTCAAAGTTGGAGTGTGGACGATAAGCATAACAAACTTCCTTCCCGACGGGTGGCCGGGAAGGGTATCTCTGTTGGGGAACTGGAAGTGCTGTACGCCTTTGTTTCGTAGGAATTGCAAGAAAAATTGGCGGAGTCCCACTTTCCCACCAGACCAAATTTCGATACGTTCTAAGGCCACGACACGGAATTCGAAATAGCACAGGTGGAAACTATGAAGTATTCCGACGATACCGTATTCCGACGACTACGAGGTGTGGTACTCACTTGAGGTTTCCTTACTTTATTTTTACTTAGACGTCGTGTACTTTTCCTTCTTTGCAGCGATATGATCCTCATGGTCCAACCGCGTTGGGGATTATATTGTCGAAAAGTTCTGTCAATGGATGGAAAGGAAAATTGGTTGTTCAGACACTTCTGCCGGTTTTGTTTGTCTCATCCAGCTTCTAAGAAAAACTGAGTGACCATATCCCTATGCAACAGACGACGAAACAAAAAAATACAATGGATACATCAAGGTCGTATTCAATCGGTTACTGGTTTGGCAATATGCGGATCACGGAGGACGTGTGATCCAGCTGATGAAATGGTCGGCGTCCGTTCAGGACGACCACAACGAGCGGGACGGCGAGGAAGGAACGGAAGAATATTCCTCGGCGTGAGAAATTTCCATATCTAGTGACCACCCCGGAGTGGGTTCAAACGCGGGAGATTTTGGGTGGATCTAGCATTCAGTCTTAAACCACAAACAATTCAACAGAAAATCGGTAACAATTCAAACGACACTCAGCTGGTCGTTGTGCGCTATAATTACCGTCCAATTCCCGGTCTCTGTGGTACTATATTCGACATGACTGGTCAATTACTCTCCTCGTCCGAGTCACACGCATTCCAGTCGTTTCTGTCGTCAATTGACTACCCAGAGTCCCAGGTTTCTCCAGAATGGTCCATGTACACCCCCTCAGGGCACTCACCAGACGATCCATCCCGCGCGAAGGGCAAGGAAGCTCTGACAAAGGCTACCAAGGATCTTATGTCCTTGGATGCGCCTCAGGACGGTCAGACCCCGTCTCCGCCTCAGTCTCATCAGCAGCAGCAGTTCGAGTACACACAGGGCCAGAGGCGTCAAGATCAGCTGCAGTATGATCATGAATTCCGACACGAGCCGCCGCCATTCCAGCATAGGTCGTCACCCAGCGAACTCTCGGGATTTACTTATTTCAAACAAACGCGTCCATTAACACAACAATCTCAAAACTCCTATTCTCATTCGCGACTCGCGCTTGGAATCACAGTTGCACCTTCGCGTACAATCGCCTCACCTCCGCCGTCCGCGCCGACATCCTACACCCCACCCCACCAACTTCAGTTCTCGAATAACCAATCGTCGCACCGCTCTGTATCATGCTCTAAACACTCGATAGCTCACGATCAGTTTTCCCGCTCAGCATCGCACAAACGCCCCCGTATCTCCCCCAGAGCGTCCGAATCCCCATCGTCTCCCACTCTACTTTTGCCCTTGCCACGCCTGTCTCAACCACACCGTCAATCCACATCCCCCCCACTGCAGTATACCACCCACCATCCTACCCACAAACCAACCCTACTCTCCCCTTCGCAAAAAAAGGCAAATCACATACAATCAGAGCAGAAGCGGCGGGCAAATATAAGGAGGGGGTACGAGGCGCTGTGTGAGACTGTACCTTCGCTTAGAGAGGCTATCAAGGAAGAGGATGCCATGTCAGCAGCGGCGGCTAGTGGAAGTGGGGACATCAAAAGTGTTGGAAGCGGAGGAGTGAAAGGTAGGGGGAAGAGGGGACGGGGACGGGGCAAAGCAGAGGACGGGGAAAAAGTTGACGGAAGGGCGGGGCCAAGGAGTGAGAACGTTGTTCTGTCCAAAAGTGAGTGTTCGTTTGGTATTTCGAGGAAGACGTGTCCGGACCTCTTTCACGTCTACCGTCTTCCCCTCCCCAAACCAGTCTAACCGCCCACTCCCAGCAATTGACTATATAAACGATCTCTTGTCTGAACGTTCTGCTCTTCTATCCCGCCTGAAACGCGCAAAAGATGCCCTTCCACCTGGACATCCTAGTATAACCAGCCGTCACGCGGTGCCACTATGGGAGCGGGAGTGGAAAGGCGGGGAGGGGAGATCGGATGGCGGGGAAGAGGAAGAGGAAGACTACGAGTCTTCATAACCTCCCCTCCGTCTCGGTGGATGGTAACAGTACAAATGGGATTATTGGCGCGTTTCTTTTCATTTCTTACTTCTTGTTTGCAACCCTGCCGTGGTCCTCTCATCCCTCTCCTGATTTTGAACCGTCCCTCCATGCCGTGCATATTCATTTCGATTTTGTGCTTTGTGTCGCCCTTGCTGGCTTGTCTTATTATATCTGCCGCCTAGCTATAGTCATCAACTAATAGTGAATATTTTTCCCTGTCAAGCCACCCAATGTACTATGTAGGAAATCGACATACTTGATAATATTATTTTTCTCTGGTCGTGTTGCACTAAGTCCGTCGACTCGCTTAGCTCTATTCCGCCTTGACCCGATCGCTCAATTGTGTACAAGTCCTAATCCGATTTCTCGTCGCCTTGATCATTTCCTACTGTAAGATACGGAAAGCAGAGCATGGAAAATGAATCCCGCAGTCAAGGTTGGCAGTAAGATGAGTTGAAACCGGTACCGAACCCCTCATTGCGCCATATTACTATGGTAATTCTGCCAGTCGCATCGCGCTCAGGACTTCGAGGCTCCATGATGCCATCTCACTATCATTTGGGAATCGGAACGAGAATACGAAGCCAACGGCGGGGTCTGGACCATCATCGATCATGGTTCGCGAATGCTATGCTGCCACTGCCAGTGCTTCCTTTCTTCGGATCCGAAATCCGGTGAGCGATCTTCTGAGGGAAGGAAGAACGAATTTGGATAATAATGTTTGGAGATGCAGTGCGCGTTGAACGACTCGGAGGGAGAAGATCATATTTCTGAACGGCTTACCGCGGAGTACCGACTGATACATTTCATCGAATCGCTCCTCATAGGGCAGCGACCAGCCTATGCATCCTAAAGGCCTAAATGTTGATGCGGCGTCCGTAGCTAGCAAGGTCCTTCTGAGCCTTGCGCTCCCGATCGTCAGTCTCACCGTGGGGAGTTACCGGAGGACAAGTGGTCTTCGGGGAAGACCGTTCTATTGGCATCGGAACGGTACAATATGAATTGCTTAACGCACCCCCTTCTTTCCTACCTCGATTTTGTCTCTGGCAACATTCGTGAAACCTTCTCGCCGGTGTGTTCTGTCGCGCACCGCCGTGCAAGATCAGTCTCATCGGACTTTGCGCCGATAGTTACTGTAGAATGAGCAACTTGTATATTCGCACAAAGTATATGTAACTTGATGATATTTTGTGATCATGAGATCGACGATGGTGAATTAGGCGTTATGGAACTGACCGAGCACTCCGTATTTCAGTTGGCACCACGCGCTCACTGAAAAGTAGCCCGGATAATCTATACCGGATAAAACAGCCTCTTGGATACTTGCTCTCAATACGCGTATACCTATGAGGCACAACAGGCCGTCGCCTCGTGTGCAATTGTTGAAGGAAGAACTCGAACGACCACAGTACCAGTCAACCGGTAAGCACTCGTGCAGCCTGTACGCTGAAGAGATTAATTATGTGGATGCGAGAACAACAAATGGGTGACCGAGAACATAACCTGTAGACGCACGGTATGAAATTAAGGGTTGGTATGTCCGAGTCTGAGCCAGGTGCGAATTCGCACTAACAAAGCGTATGAAACTTGTCCATATGTTCTCTGACAAGAGTGGATTTGAAAAGGTGGTTGTTGCAGAAAATGTCAGCAAAGGACGCACCTATGACTCTGTGCTGACAATTTCTGCACGATGGCCCTCATCCACCAAGGACAGCTCCCTTCGATCCTCTCATTGACCCTGGTCTTGCTCTTTCCATCCTCATCTACCTCGACAAACTCTCTCAACTTCCACACCTCAACACCCTGGCTCTCCGCTATGCTTTCGTACAACGACACCTTTGCATCGTCGTCCCAAGTCACAGTGCCCCGAATGTCAACCTTCTGTGTGATTAGCCCAAACAACACCGGGACATCTTCGCGAAGCTGGAAGGGCTGTCGAGAGAGTACAAGACCGTCCGAGGTAGTCGGAGTCTGCTCATATGTGCGAACACGAGATTTTGAGAGAGCAGTGGACGCAGGGAGGTGAATGGTGTCACGTTGAAGGAGCTGGAAATCGGCACACAGAGGCGAAAGACGAACGACAGATTCAAGGTTGTCACCGTGTCCCAAGATGGGGAAGACATCGGCAATGGGACTGTCAATAAGAACCGAGTATTTGGATGTAAAATTGATTTCCGGTGCTTCCGAGATGTCTTTGCGTGTCATTTTCAGATGCGTGGTGGATATTAAAGGTTGAACTTCTACGGACAAGGCAAAAGAACTTTCACAAAAAGTAATGCGCGAACCGGGAGTCGAACCCGGAGCTAGGCCACACAACCGCAAGCTGTGGGAAGACCCAATGTTACCGCTACACCATCCGCGCTTGAGCTTTGTTCATCCATTGTACACTATCATATCATTCTTCATTCTCCCTCTCCAAGTAATTCATGATTATCTACATTAAACTAATCCACCCCCACCCATCCTAACCGCGTCCCCGATAACTTTAAGTACCTCCCCAAAAATCTTCCCAACAATCTTTTGACCACCCCCATCGGTTCCCGCAGCTTTCAATCGCCTCCTTACCTGCTTTGCTGTACTTGTTGCACTCGTGTTCCCAGCCGCTAGCCGTCGCCTCCGCCGCAGTCGCAACAGAAAGCTTACGATAAACAAGAGAATGACAGTCGCCAGTTTCGACGTGGTCAGGTACGGCCCGACAGACGCGCGAATGAGGGCGAAGATACTTGGCGGATGGCTGGCTGTGTGAGGGTGTTCGATAGACGCGAGTGGGCCACGGGGAACAGGCGTTGGCGATGGCTCTCTAGCTAGGGAGGTTAGTCTGTTGATGCGTTTGTGAGGACTGTGGGTAACGGAGTTAGGGGTGGTGCTGGGTGAGGAATAATGTGTGACGGTCGATGTGGACGCAAGGGAGGCGCTCGAAGCGGAGGCTGCGGGAGAAATTAAACTGACGCCAAGACCAGACATGGTATTTGTATGTGTATAAGAATTCATAGGACGCGGAGTGCGTGGAACAGCTGTATGTGTTGAAGTCGTGGAGAGAGATGAAGAGGAGGAAGACGCCGAGGGGGCTGGGGAGGCCACACGGGGTGACGTGGATGTGTAGGTGAGCGATGGGGCGGGGGATTGTGGTGGTGGACGGCGAATTGCGATCGCCTCAGAGCGAAGCTTTTCGAGACAAACCTTCAGGTGCTGATTTACCCAATAAGTGAGAAAAATGAGAAATATTATCAGCACACGTACGTCTCTGCGCTCCTGGGGCAACTCGTCTTCATATTGGAGGAAGTCCGTTGCATATTCCCACTGCTGAAGCCTCGGCAATACATGCAAGCAGTACATTTCCAAGACCTTCTCATACCCATCGCCATCACTGTTCAAAGGTGAATCATCGAACTCGCCCCGTCGAGCCAGCCATTCTTCCACCATACCACGACCCACATCCACGCAGTCCAGTTTCAAACTGGATAATATGAGGGTCACAAGTACCTGTGATGGTAAAAATGCCGCGTTCGTTTTTCGGGATGAAGAAGTCGGTGTGAATAGGTCCAGAGAGCGTGTGTACAGAGAAGTTACTAAATATTGAGACGATACTATTAGATTAGCGCGTAGAGACGCAGGGAGTATTTCAAGTTCCGTTGACTGAGGCGGTGAAGCGTAGAGGGTAGCCTCAAGTGTGATACGAAGGATATCCCATTTCCGACGATGGGTTGCTAGCGAGTCAAGTGCAAATGAAGAGGGCGGTTTTAGGATTGAAAACGCAGAGCTCAAGAGTGAATGTGCCAATGGGACGTCACGATGGAGGAATGCTCTTGCGGCGCGGTTATAGAGCGACCGCAGTGTGTTCAGCGTCGTCGAATTGGATGGCGAGGTCAGTGGCAACGACGGAGGGACGCCTTTGAGCGGAATCGTGGACGGGGTTCTTAGGGTGCTCGTCGCTGTGGGCATCGTCGACGAAAGGGCGAGACAAGTTTGCGGCCGCTTTCACATGCTCACCCAGTCACGTGGACAAGGCGTGGAAAATGGAATAATAGAATAAAATCATTTTTATCATATACATGTACAACGATGAGCAACCTCATCTCAGCCGTCTCGTGGGTCAGACGAGGTGTAGCAGCACAGAACCCCTCAAAATATGTCCTCGACGACAAGGAACTAGAACGTGTTAGTGCACTTGCACGCGTTGAGCTCGATGATGCTCGTGTAGAACTCGAACGAGCACATGAAGCTGCGAAATCTATGGGCCGTGGTGCAGAGGGGGAAGAGGCGGACGATGCTGAAGAAGAAGACGAAAGCAACTGGGTTGAGTCAGTTTTTTTCCTTTTTTTTTGTGAGAATTATTGATCGAGCTCGGTCGAAAGTGATACAGAGGATGGGATGGACCTAGACCCACCAATACAGTCGGAAGGAGACGATCTAGCACAGTATAATCTAGATGATTACGATGACGAGACTACAGCAACTGGTATGTAAAACAAATTTCGGATTTTCCATTCTTTTATTTCGTTTTTCAGAAGCTAGTCCGTTCAGCAACATCAAAGGCCTAACCTACTATCGGGACAATGAAGAAGACCCGTATGTAACCCTAAAAGATGTGCGTTTCTCTTTCATGAAGCCAGATCGCAGCATCTTTGGTGCACAGCTGAACCTTGGTTCACGAGCGTCCATGTTCCCCAGAATGATAGTATCTACCGATCCATCCATACTACTACTAACACACCACTCCCTCAGGGCGATGACGACGAACGCGCCGAACTCGAAATCATTCCCACTGACAACCTCCTAGTAGTCGCCAAAACGGAAGACGAAATCTCCCAGCTGGAAATATACGTCTACGACGAATCGCAAGAAAACCTCTACGCCCACCACGATCTCATGCTCCCCAACTTTCCCCTCTGTCTCGAATGGCTTGACTTTCCTCCCACATCCTCTTCCACCACCGCCGATCAACCCTCATCGGCCAGAACCTTCGGAAATTACATCGCGGTGGGTACCCTAGACCCAGAGATTGAAATCTGGTCCCTGGACGTCGTAGAATCCATGTATCCGGACATGGTCCTCGGTCGTCCAGACAAAACAGCTTTACATGTCCCTACACCGGCGGGCACAGGCAAGAAAAAGCGCAAAAAGAACAAACCCCGAACAACCACCTCTGCGCACCATGTTGACGCTGTTCTCGCTCTTACATGGAACAAAACTCACAGAAATCTGCTGGCGAGTGCCTCGGCGGATCGGACAGTCAAGTTGTGGGATCTGAGCCGGGATCCAGTGGCTGGTGGGGACGGCGAGGAAGGTGGGGCCATCCGGAGCTTTGACGTACATAAGGATAAGGTGCAGGCTGTGCAGTGGAACGACAAGGAACCAACTGTTCTGCTGACAGGAAGCTATGATCGGACGGTGAGAACATTTGATACAAGAGCTCCGGATGCCGGTGTGGGTGCTGTCGTCGGTGCTGACGTGGAGGCACTCAAGTGGGATCCTTGGGAAAGCCACGGATTTTATGTGGGCACAGTCCCCCTTTTCCAGTATCGAATATTTGATTGATTGGATGCTCAGGTCTCCCTTGAAAATGGCCTCGTTCTCAACTTTGACGCCCGCACTCTCCCAACAGACCTCCACTCGCCTTCCCCCGCACGGTTCACACTAGCAGCGCATGACGGTGCAGTCTCTGCCCTCGATATTAACCCACATATCCGGGGGTGCATTGCAACTGGTGGCACGGATAAGCTTGTCAAAGTGTGGAGTGTCGCTGATGACGAAGGGGGGAAGAGGAACGTTAGTTTGGTTACGTCAAGGGATTTAGGTGTCGTGCGTGTTTTTTGTCTGGCTCTTCCACCTTCACATTTATTGTTGCGTCCGTGGTGTTTAGGGCAAAGTATTTTCAACGGTGTTTTCACCAGACGACCCACTCACACTAGCAGCAGCCGGATCGAAAGGTAAACTGCAGATTTGGGATGTGGGTGCTAATTTCGGCGCGCGTAAGGCATTTGGGGCGAAGTTGGCTGAGGCAGGGAGAATGTTGAAAGAGAAGGAGAGCGAGGGAGGCGGCGTCGTTGGAATCGTTAGCGACGATGAGGGGAGCGACGATGAAGGCGAGGGGGATGATTGAGTGGATGTTGATGTCAGATATGACAACACACTTGCTGCGTCAGAACAAGGTACATTCCTATCCCTACACTTGTTCTATGTTACTACAGGCAGTGCACTACGCCATCCATCCAATATCAGTGAATGTTCAACGCAGGTCTAGCTATGGAATACAAGTAAGATGGTTTCAAGTTCAGTGTGGGAGAGCAATAATAATGATAACCGAGAGGAATCAATCTACATGAAATCATCGGCATTGCTGCCAAAATCGTCCAACGCTTCGTCGTACAGGCTCGTGTCAAGTCTGAGACGTGAGACGTGAATGTGAGACCGGGCACTGGAAAGAAAATTTTCAACGCACTTGCTAGAAACTTTGGCGGCGCCGAGCACAGGTTTTGCCGTCGTCTTGGGTTTCTTCTTTCCGCTAACCTTGTCCCTCTGCTCCTTCTGTTTTTCATTCGCTAACGTCGTCAGCCCACTCGCAACTTTGCGCACTTCAACATCCTTGAGTGGCACTGCCAATTCGCGGGCATGGTGCTCAACAAACGCGGCGTAAAGCGGTTTGGATTGATGTTGCTTGATGGTGTACTCGATGATAAGCCTGGAAAGCTCCTGGAAGTCTTCCTTTGTGCGCGGTTGGAAGGAAATAATGGAGTTGAGCTCTGAAGACGATGTTCCTGTACGTGGAGAATGGTCAGCATACTGGACGGGCGAATAGAGAAAATGCACACCTCCCAGAGCAGCCGCGCCAAATAATTCAGTTGCATTAGTGAGATCAGCATGTAGTTCTCTCTCCCTGTCCTTTTTAGCCTTCTCCCTTGGATCAAGCACTTCATCTGAATCATAATCGTCATCATCTTCCCCTACGGTTCGCCGTGCAGCCTTCTCGGCCTCCTTCTCTGCCAATTTGGCCTTGAGGGTGCCTTTTTTCTTCGGCGGGGCTACCGGTGCGGAAGGCGCAGAATGTGTATCGTCTTCGTCGGAGGATGCTTCCCAGTCGCTCTGATATAAAGATCAAGATGAAGTGATCGATAAAGCAATCAAAGGCAACACACGACGGGGCTGTCTCCCTCTTCATCCTCGCCTTTCCACTTGCTCTTTGCAGCATTGGTTGGCGCCTTTGGTGGAGGGCTGGCTTTCGCGGGCGTGTCAGAGTCAGATTCTTCTGCACTCTTGCAAGTAAGTCCACAGAGACGGGGGGCGACAAAGGAGGTTAACTGATATTACCCCAGTCAGACATTTTGTTTTCAGATTATTAGTTCGAGCTTGGATATGGAGCGTCGACGACGTGTGGTCACGGAGCAAAGCGTTAGTGGTCAAGACTAGAATATTTATTTGGCTTTATTTGACTGACTTTCACCACCGAAATAAATGTCAAGGTAAATAGTAAACGCCCTTCACCCTTTTATCAGTCACCCAGACATTAACAGAATAACAGAAATCAGTTATTGCAGCTGGCGATACCACTTGTTAGGGCCCATGGGTTCACCCGCGATGCCCTCTCCCGCTCTGTCCTTCTTCTAGACACTCCCCACGCAGAACCGCTCTCAGAAACTGCCATATCTGCTTTGTTTGGACCAGGAAACGAAGCCCGGAGGACACTAATAAATGCTTGGCTGGACGATGCAATATCTCTGATGAAAACCGCTTCGTCACCTACGATGAAGGAAATTCTTCGTCTCAGGTTGGAACGCAATGAACCAGTGTTGCAGTATCTCCCGGAGGTGAGCACTTTCATGCGTAGGTTTGTTGCAGATCACACACGAGGTCCTCAAATCGTAGGCATTTGCCCTCTTGGCTTCCCCGTCGTCCGGATGCCTTCCTCTCGACCCTCGACCAGCCTTGAAGCATGCCGCAAAAGTCGCAGATGAAGCGTGTTATGTCACAGGCGACACCTCCATGGAGGCGTGTAATGCCATTATATCACTCTTCAGCCAATCTAAATACATACATTTAGCTATCTTGGTACTCGCGAAGGGCGTCACTCGCAGCGATCTACACTGCAGCAGGTATTTATTTCCACAATAAACCTATTCAGACCAAAGTCATTCCCTTTGCAGAACTCCACCAACTCACCTCCCCAAAGACTGCGTATTCTTTTCTTGACACCCTCCTTGACACTTCGTCCTCGCTCAAGTCGTCATTGAATGAACTCGAACTCTACTCCTCATACATCGTAAAGAGTTGGACTGGGATCGTCAGGAGCTCTGGCGTGTTCTGATCCCAACACCATGTATTGTTTAATTCTAGACTGGTGTATCATGATAACCAAAAATACTAAATTTCTGCGAGTCGTAGGACCTCAAGGCAGTTTCCTCAACAAACTGCCTCCTTATTTTCAGTCGGTCAACCCGCTAATCGCGTTATCAGAGTGCTAAATTTTCAGGGTAGCTGCGTGGATCAAATTCTCGTACATGAATGGACGTCCCCAGCCCGTGAACGTTTAGGTGACACTTCTAGCTTTCGCTTCTGCTGTGAAGTGTAAAAATATCCAACTGTCGCCTCTTTCTTTGATGCTTGAACGGGTCCAACTCAAGGGGAACCCTTCAATGTCGGCTTCGGTCCTTTGCTGTTTTTATTGAGGCTTGCCCTGCCTTTTCCACCGTCCAATCAGCCGCTGTGTTTGGCGAGCAGAGCATGTGGTAGTCGGAGCAAGAATCGTTGATGGATATGTCAGTATCAGACTGGATAATGTGTCTTGGCCGGAAAAGATGCACTAGACCAGCGGATAGCATGAGGTTGTAATTACAAATTACAATTACAACGACAGACCATAGGTCAGCCGTTTTACCGTGACAGTAGTCTGGGTTCTGTTGGTATAGGCAGTTATTGATTTTTTCAAGAGAACATTGATCTGTGGGCTCACCAACGCCCAGTTGGGGAACGGTCTTACTGTCCCGCTTCCACCTCCGAGTTGCGAAGGTGTAACCGAAAACCATGACCTGCGAATGTAGACATAAGTCTAGTGAAATTTATTTTTGACATAGGGCAACGAACCGAGAACCCTCCGTCCAGAGCAGCGCTCATAAGAAAGCTGAAAACAGTAATGATGTTTACGAGGATTCATCGATGGGACACGTAAACTCACTTCTACTTGCGGAACCACGTTGTGCGGTATCTAATTGATATGAAAGATTTGGCCGAGCCACAGGAATCACTCGCGCAGATAAAATTGCGAAAACGCGGCGAGGACGAACCACGTAAACACACTTGAGGACAGTTCAGCTTCGGAACAGAGTGAGCGATCATTTAATTGCTTCATGGACGACTCGGACTAACAGGAGGTTGAATCCAACTCGCGGTACAGGTACCAGAAAGTAATGGGGAAGCCAAGTCCCGCGAGGTAAGGCACGAACGCGTAGAGAAGCTGGGTGAGGAAGGGGAAGTTTTGAGTGTTCCAAGCGTCCATAGCATAACAAGCACAGAAGGCAATCCTGCGATTAAGACAAAAATTCTAGCTACCAGTCGTCAGCAAAATTGGAAGGAACCTACATTCGCACGGCACCATAGAGCGATGGTTGAGTGGACAGCGGGATGAACAAAGACCCTTCCGCCAACGCCAACATATGCCCAATCGAGACATAGTGAGAAAGCCCCCCCAGACCCTCGTTTCCGGCAGCACCACCTAAGAAGGTTCAATTGATGATAAATGTGAAGCGACACACCGAAAAATACGCCTGAACCAAGCGCTCTTCTGATTCGCCGAGCAAATGATACTGACACCGGTGAGAGTTCTGTGGAAGGTACTGTGAATACAAGTTTCGGTGGGAACATGGATGAGCGTAGAATACTCACGGAGCCATGTACTCCTAGAAATATACGGACGATTCCAACGAAATTCAAAGTGCTGAGCAGAACAGACGAACTGGGAACCACTCCCACACGAAAATTCCGATGAACACAAGCCAGACGCTTCTTTTGGATTACAAATCCTTGGCCACGGTGCAAAGTATCGAAGAGTTGGACGACAGGCATCAGCTGAGGGTATACAGCCCATCTTGGGTACACAGGGAAGCTCCGCATTATTCCTGGCCAAGAAAACAAGACATGGGGACCGACATTTGAAACACGGATAGACTATACTCACCGGCCATCCCATACCCTGGAGCCAATTAACCTGTTTCAAGTTGTTAGCTGCGAGAGCGAGGGGTTCGAAAAGATCAGATAACAGACGTGAAAATTCGGACCGCAACATTCGGGCGAACGTTGTAGTAGAGGTCTTGAGCGGCAAAAATACTAACGGCCAATGCAGAAACGGAAGCAGGACATGACTACAATCGCGACATGCTCTTCAAGATATGTTCTAATCTCAAGTTAGTCATGGTGAATAGCGACTCGGTTAATACTAACTAAAGGGACCATGATTAATGCATAAACCTGAAGCATGACGGATCTCAACTCGACGCTTGATCTTCATTCAAAACGAGTCCTCGTACCTCCAAAAGCGGGTGTTGCGGGTTTTGATGCGGGCTGTCTTTCCAGGGCCAGAAATGATCTCTCGTAAAACCTGGATGACAGTGACAATTTAGCACTTGGCGCAAAAAGGCTTGTCTGAATAAGTCCACCTTGCCCAAGATGAAAGAGATGATCTTTTGTGCTGTTTAGAGAGCGAACACTTGGATGACAATTACCAATATGAAGAGCTGTCCGACCATTACAAACGCAACGAAGGCATTATTCGTCACCAGAAGGCGGAGAGACGAAATAAACACCGTTTGGAGACGGAAAGACTATGGAATACGTCCATCGTTGAACCAAACAAAATGTTACAAAAAAATGCTCGTTGCTCACAAAAATCTGCTCTAGGACTGCTGAAAAATAAGACAACCCCAGAGCCGGGAACCACATCCGAAACGTGTAAATGCGCAGGGTGGGGTCATCGTCCAGAGAAATCGACTGGGTCGAATCAGCGTCAGGGTCGGAAGTAGAGCACGTCAGGCTGTGAAAAGAACTATACTCTAGTTAGAAACCCGCCAATTGGTCTCTCTTTGCCATGAGCCCGAGGTCGATCAAGCGAGGCCCTTCTGTGCAAACCTTGTTGCGGAGGTCCACAATGCGAGGTTTATCATCAAGTGAAAATGACTACTTGCCAATGTCGCTGATTACACACACTACCAACAGCTTTCTCGCCACTTCAAAACGTGAACACCGGCATCCTGATAGACCGAGCGCGCAGTAATAGCCTCGGTTGGGAAGCTTTGGGAACTTGTGTAATGAGGCCGAAATACTTCCTTAAATGAAGTATCGATTGCGATATATCTTGCAAAGAACCCCGCACCACATGATGTAGATATGAAAGTAAGTTACCAACGCGTGTTGCTCCTTAATTTCTGACTTGGCAGGGGGGCGTACTTGTGAAATAAATAGTCCTTTTGGTACGTCAGAAGATAGCGAAGGATGAAATGGGGTCGGCACAAGTTTATCTTGATGCTCCAGCAAGAATCTTACAGAACGCCTTATGCTCGGTATTCGAAGAAAAGTTCTTCCTGCGTTCAACAACAATTTACAGTCGATCTGGGGATACGGGTGCCAAGATGTGGAGGCCAGACGGCGTGTCGGCAAGCGCATCTCACATATATGCTGATAATAGTCGGACCTGCCAGAAAGGCAACTTGATCTAGATAACGACATATATCAGCCAACGAACAAGATTCCAAATCCATCCATGAAATAGTATTCACGTGGGAGCCTGAATGCCAGTGCCCCAAATATACGTGTCATAAGAGCTAAATGTATTGCGAGAATGGCGACTACTTGAAACTTACTTTGATGTCGGTGAATTTACTATCACTCACCTAACTTTAACTTGTAGTTGAAGTTGCATTCACTGCCCGGGTTACCGTCACCCTTCTCGCCAATACATAATGCACTCTAGGAATCCAGGTGATCGGTGCAAGTTGTACATATGAACG
>QLPF01005418.1:0-12039 GCA_003314045.1 Hygrophorus pudorinus | reverse complement strand
AGTCCAGTGATAGTGACACTCAACGCACTGTATGGGGTTCCTGAAGCACAGATGGCACATAGCCTCCCTGAGGAAATCCACAAGGCTTTGGCAATGAAGATGGCATGTGGTGCTCCTGTGTGTGGTTAGAATGTTCCTGGGACAGCACCTGAGGTTCCTGAGGTAGAACATGAAGTCCCGGGAGCATCAGATGAAATTCTTGAGGGGGGGCTGTACATGATTTTCTTGAGGCAGCCTGCAAGACAAGCGAGTGGGATTCTTGGGGTGGGGGCGGAACATGAGGGCCCAGAGGTGGCAGGGCCTCATGAGGGTCCTGAGGTGGCGGCAACTGAGATTTCTGATGTGGGGGTAGCAGTTGAGGGTGTTGAAGATATGAATAGGGAGAGGACTCAAGGTTCAAAACAGGTTGGACAGATGATTCAAGTGATTTTTTGGCTTGGGGACAGTGAAGATTGTGCAGTTGTCATCACCAACTGCCCCATGCCTGCATTGGCTGCATCACTCGAGCTAGAGAACAATGATTCATCAACATCTGTTCTCGGAGACCTGTCAGAACGGATTATCAATTATTTATCCTGTGGTCTGACAAGCATACACACACTGGTTGTGAACAGAGACTTGCACTTGAGCTGGAGTGGTCGAGATAGTGGATAGATGGCTAAAAGGCATATCATCAGTTGTCAGATATTATTGAAGCAGGATACATGTCCTCGTACAGTGGATTTTTTATCTGGCACTTCATATAGAATTGTTACGTGCACATAATTTGGACCATGATGGGACGTACTTTCAATACTGTTGGTGGTTCAGCATTGCCGATGCTATCACCTCCCGTCAAGTCACCATCCTCCCCGGTTTCCATTCTCTTCCTCTTGGCGCTCTGAGCTGTGAGGGGTACTGAAAGAAGAGGCCTTTTGTTTGTCACCAGAGAATTTGTTACCAACAAGTCTTCTTGTTTCACTGCTGTACTCTTGACATGATTAGTATGCCAAGACAGATAGTTCTCAATTGCAATTTGATCTGCTTTCCAGTCTAGTGAACAGAGACGAAGCTCTGGAAACTGGCGTCACATTTCTCGTCTATACTGACCTGCTGTAATGAGGTCAGTTTTCATCCATGATTTTGGTGCTTTCCCTATGACAGTGAGATGAGCCCAAATAGACTGAGCAACCTGGCGCATCTTGGTTGCCCTGTCTATGGGATTACCGGTTTCATCCTCCACGAACAACATCTTGACGTTCTCACCTTGTGATGCTCTGCTTATGCCAAAACCTAACTTGTGGGTATTCAGACTGAACTGCAGTGGACTCTAAAGATGGTACCAAAGCCGGAGTGGAAATATTGAGGGAGTCAAGAGGGTTTGTGTCGGTGACGATGTGAGAGTTAGAAAATGTGTGAGGTATATTTTGTGCATATGTGTGGCTGTCAATATTATTGAATGGAATGAATATTGGATGCAGTGGGACTTCCTTCTGAAGTTGATTCACTTGAAAATACAGTTGCTTATATGCCAGGTTACACGCTTGAGGAAAGCTGATGTTAGTGCCAAGCTGGGAGTCAAATGACGATGTCAAAACACTCTGTTGAAGGAAATGAACTAAATATCAAGTCAAACATATGGAAAAATAACACTGCACACAATGCCCTGAAAAAAGGCTTTCAAACTGCAGGTTGAAATCACTGTCTTCTGACACACTATTGAAGCTAGTAGGGGAATCTGACATTGACAAAGCAGGAGAACAACTCTGTTGGAGAAGTCTGGGAACAGAACATACATGCTGTTGAATGGTATAGAGAGGTGGGTAAAATTGCACAACATTGGTCGCATCAATAATACAGTACAATTATGATAGGAAATCCGAAAAAAAACATATTTGCATATAAACATATATAAACCCATACCTACCTGTTATCATAGAATTGCATAGACTTTGTGACGGCTAGCGCTAGTCATTTCTCTCCACTCCGAACTATGCGTGTATGCTGACTTTTCCTAATCTGCCTCAAAGTTCCTGTACTTCAAACGGCACAAATGTTTTGTCTTGTAGAGCATGAAGTTGAAGATTGTCCAAAGGTTGGTAGAATATCAGCTTCCTTGGCACAATGTTTGATTGTCAACCTTGGCTGTGATCTATCCAAAGAATGGAAGCCAGAGTCAGGAAGTTGCAGGAATGTGTGATTTATGTCATGCTACTTTGAGCAAGTCGCCTTTGGCCCAGTATTGTAGTGTTCCCAAAGTTCAGTTTGGTCTGGTTTTGGGCTTTTTTTTTGTAACCCCAAACCAAACTTTGGAGTTTGGTTCAGCCAAAGTTCAAACCAAACCTTGGAGTTTGGCTCCAAAGTAGTTTGATTCAGGTTTCAAACCTGAACTCTTACCATATATGGTAATTGGTTTGGTTCCCAAGGGATTTTTGGCTGAACCAAACTCAGAGTTCAGTTTGAGTTTGCCAAAATCCCAAACCAAACCCAAACTTCAGAGTTTGGTTTGGGTTTGAACTGAGTTTCAACAGTTTCATACTGAACTTTGGGAACACTACAGTATTGACTGCAGTGTCTGTCAAGATGTCTGCACTTGGTACCTCAACATCCTCGAGGCCATTGTACATGCAGTGAAGAACCTGTAACATATCTTCATGTTTTGCAGCACAGTTCCACTTGGCCGATCTGTGTACCTCCCCCATTCCACATACTCCTATGATTTCAGGGAACAAGACATTGAATATGCCCAAAATGCAATCCTTGAGCGGGGTGAAGTAAGGTGAGAATTTCTCAACAAATTGTGCTTCAATATCCTTGAGTTGTGCGTGTTTCTTCTCTGATAATGCACAGAAACGTGGATAAAATTTAAACCACTCATCGATGGGTATAGAAATACCCTCCAGGTCATCTTTCATTCTCTGCTGGTTGTTGGGACCCTTGAACTTCATACAGATATAGAGCAAGACGTAAAATATTGATTCGAGATCGTGCCCAGCCTTCTGCTCGATGTGGGCCTGGTCTGCCGATTGCAGAACTTCAATTGACATGAACGGCCCAGTACCCTGCAGGTATGTTACTTAATAAGTTGAAAGACTTAAAAACATAAGCATACCATCTGATGACCCAATGAAAAGTCACAATTTGCTTCCAATGGCGACACATAGTCGAAATCAATCAGTAGGCCATGGTGGCGCCTAGTGTTGCTCAAGCTGGCTTAGCTGCCGGTCGGCTAAGTTAGCTGTGGCTGCAGCTGGCTAATTTACCCATTATTCGCCAGCTATAGCCGCGAGCTGTATACAGCCGGCTGCGGTCGTCTACAGTCGGCGCGCAGCCGGTATATATTATAAAAAATATTATTTTTCTATTTAAAAATACTTACTGGCCGGAGCCAGCATTTCGCTGGCTCCGCTGGGATGTATGTAGTTTATACTAATAAATTTGAATGCCCCGCGCTCTGTTGAAGAGCGTGGGGGTGGGATACGTGGTATGTGGGGCCGGGTGGGTGAAAACGAACACCCCATGCTCTGTTGAAGAGTGCGGGGGTGGGATTGGTGGTAGGTGGTGCTGGGTGGGTGAAAACGAACACCCCACGCTCTGTTGAAGAGCATGGGGGTGGGATGGGTGGTAGGTGGGGTCGGGTGAGTGAAAACGAACACCCCACGCTCTCTTGAAGAGCGCGGGGGTGGCATTGGTGGTGGATCACGTGGGGGCCGAAGTCGAAGTCGAACACCCCGCGCTCTGTTGAAGAGCATGGGGGGTGTGGTAGGTGGTGGATGGGTGTGGGGCCGAAGTTGAAATCGAACACCCTGCGCTCTCTTGAAGAGCGTGGGGTCGGTTCTGGTGGTGGTGGTGGGTGCCGCGTCAGACACGTTGAACCACAAAGTGTACCTATATATATATACAGTACATTAAATAAATATGTAAATAAATGTTTACTTACTTTGTTTGCCCGCGGTTACCGCTTTCTCGAGCGGTTGGTGGAGTCTTGAGGTGGGTGGCTGAGTTCGAATTCGGTGGCTGAGGCCAAGTGTGCACGAAAACAAACACACCCGTGGGCTGAACAAATTGCAAAAGTCAGTCCACAGTATACTATGCAATATAATTAGAATACTAGTATACATATATAAGCCGGCTTAGCTGGTGGCTCGCGGCTTTGGATTTTTGACAGCCATAGCCGTGAGCCGGTGCATAGCCTTAGCTGAGCCGGTGACTGGCTGGCTTAAAATCAGCTCAGCTCGCGGCTCCCAGCCAGCTCAGAGCCAGAGCCGGAGCAACACTAATACCAATGGACTACGCCCTGGAAGGCAGGACAGAACCGAACACGTGGGGCAGTTCGGCAGCAGAAGAGGAGATTGCCCCTATGCAGAACACCCAAAACTCGGAGTTGTCTTATGCCTGAGTGATCTCCTCCCACTCAAAACGATGAAAGCGGTTACTTACAAATTTGGCAGCAGAATCTAAACAAATCATCTGACGCACAGCTGGACCTGCTGCACAGAATGTACCCCGGCAATGTCAACATCACTGTCATACATGAACCTCACATAAACTTCCTTGGCAACATGCAGGCTACGTCTAAATGGATTACAGTTTACCCTAGCGGACACCAGGACCAACCAGAAAAATCTAGAGTATTGATAATGATTAATAGGACTATGATCTTGTCTAATGCATGGACACAGATCAACGTGCCATGCCCGGATATAGTGGCTGTGCAGATTATGATGGCGCAGGGGACCCTGCAGCTTTATGACATATACAATGATTGTAATAATGACAACACAATGGACGCACTGAGTGCACATCTATGGCGGCCCAGTTGACGAAGGATACCACACCCAGTACGGTATGTATGGATGGGGGATTTCAATTGGCACAGCCCTATGTGGGACGACACCAGAAACCTGCACCTCTTTTCGAGATTGAATTTAAAAGCAGCGGACATACTGATTCAGTTGGCAGCCTTATACGGCATGAAGATGGTGCTGCTGCAGGGGGTGCCGACACTAGAGGCCTGGGTAACAGATAACAGGACGAGGGTGGACAATGTGTTCACTGACTTTGCGACAGCAGACTGGTTCGACATGTGCATGACGAGGGAAGACTGGAGGCCTGTGAAAACTGACCACTTCCCTGTAGTATCAAGGATCAGACTGGGAATCAAGGGGATCACAGACAGGATACGGTACGACTTCCGGCTGCTGGACTGGAAGGACTTCAACGAGATGCTAGTGGAATGCCTGGCGACCATACTGGAGCCAACTGAGATATGAACGAAGGTAGAGGCCGGGAGAAGGCTTGATGAGCTCAAGGGTATTATCGCGGCGGTAATAGACGAGAAGGTGAAAGTATCGCAGTCATGCCCTTATACAAAAAGGTGGTGGACCAAGGAGCTCACAACCATATGCAAGGAGGTCAGCAGGTCGGCTTGGAAGGTGAAGCAGGTCCAGGGACTGACAGGCCACCTGGACATCGAAAGGCACAGGACACTTCGCAATGCGTTCGCTTGCGCACTGCGGGCAGCAAAGGACAAGCACTGGGTAACATGGATGGAAGATATGGATGGACATACCATTTGGAATGCGCATTGGCTTGTGAAGTCAGAACTGTCTGATGGAAGGGCTGCCAGAGTTCCAGTGTTGCACAAGTGCGAGGCGGGGACAAAGAAAGTCATAGCGGAAGCGGTAACAAATGAGGATAAGGCGCGTATGTTCCACAGATTATTCTTCCTAGCCAAGTTGCTTGTGTCTTCCGTACCTACAGGCTATATATACCCCCTGCTGAAGTGGAAGCACGAAACAGTCACGAATGAGCAGATCATGGTGGCAATATGGAAAATTAAGCTGGGGAAGGCTTCAAAGCACGGTTTGGTGGGCAATGATGTGGTCATACATGTGAAGGAGCTGTTGGTACCACACCTAGGACCCTTGTATTGTGCCACCAACACGTTGCGATGGTACCCCCCACAATGGAAGATCACCAGCACACCAGTAATCAAGAAACCAGGGAAGACAGACCACACGGACCCAAGTGCATGGAGGCCAGTGGTCCTAACTGACAGTCTTGCGAGGCTGTTAAACGGAAGCAAAACCAACTACTTAGTGGACAACTGCGAGCAACATGGAGTTTTACAGAAGAATCACTTCGGAGGGAGGGCCGGAAGGGCGACGGTAGATTCGATACATCTGCTGGTCAAGATGGTCAAGGACGCATGGTGGAGGGGCAAGGTAGTATCCATATTATTTCTGGATGTGAAGGGGGCATTCCCCAGTGTCGCGGTTGATCAGCTGGTGCATGAGTTGCGAATGGCAGGGGTGCCGAAGGACCACGTTGACTGGATGGTCAGACAATTGCGGGGGAGGAAGACCACTATGACGTTCGATGACTTCAAATCACAGGAGTTCGATATCGACAACAGGATAGACCAAGGTGACCCAATATCGGGGGTGACCTACATGATATACAATGGGGGGATATTGAAGTGTCTAGATGAGAAGAATGGGGAATACAGCGTGTTGTTCATCGATGACACATACATACTAACGGTGGGCGATAGCTTTGTGGAGACTCATGCCAAAATCAAGAACGTCATGGAGAAACGGAATGGTATATTTCAATGGGCTCAGGAACATAATTGCAAATTTGGAATTAACAGGTTCCAGCCGATTGACATATCCCGGAGGCACAAGCCGAACCCAGGAAGACCAGGCCGATTCAACAACCCACATTGGTGCTGCATGGGCAACAGATAGAATCAGCCATGATGGCTACATTCCTGGGAGTCAAGATAGACCAGGAGTTGCGATGGAAGGAGCAGAAGGCTCTTATGGTTGCCAAGGGTCAGGTGTGGGCAGCACAGATATGTCGGATAGCACACATTACAAAGGGAGTACCCCTGCTCTAATTCGATGACTCTACATTGCAGTTGCAATACCCCGGATATTCTACACAGCTGACATGTGCTTAGTTACAGGTGCTCGAGGCGGGATGGCTGGTGGATCCAGGCTGATAAAGAAACTCACCACCGTGCAGAGACAGGCGGCTATTGCCATAATGGGGGCAATGCAGTCTACAGCTACAGACGTGCTAGACGCACACACAAACTTACTGCCGGTCCCAGTGCTGATCGACAAAATCAGGGCATGGGCTGTGTTACGTATGGCAACATTCCCAGCCTCACATCCGCTATTCCCCCATATCTGAAGAGCGGCTGCGAGGTGGGTACACAGGCACCCTGCACCATTACATGGCCTCTTTCATGACTTTGATATAAGACTGGCGAAGATAGAAACAATAGACCCGATGAAGGCAGAGTGCACCTGGAAGCCGGAATTCCGGACCAAAATCGCACCGTCAAGGGAAGAGGCAATACAGATGGACAAGGATGACATGGCCCCCATGATGATATGCACAGATGGATCCGCGAAGGATGGGTTGGTAGGTGCGGTGGCAGTGTTGTACCGATATGGATGAAAGATACGGAGTATTCGCTACCAGCTCGGGTCCTAAACTGAGCACACGGTCCCCGAGGCAGAGGGCATCGCCATGGTGCTGGGGCTGGAACTGTTAAAGGACGAAAGGGGGATTAGACGAGTATTGATGGCGGCCGACAACCTCGGAGCCATACTTCAATCGGCTCAATCAAAGGCGACCCCAATGCAATGCCTATGGGAGATGACCAAGTGGCGGTGGAAGCGGATAGACCTTATGATGAGGTAGGTACCTGGGCACGAGGGCGTGAGGGGAAATGAGGAGGCAGACTGACTTGCCAAGAAGGCGGTGGAGCGAGACTCAAGCGTGGCCCACAGGCTACCCGTGCCACTGAGATGGCCATTGCCATGCAGCAAGAAGGCAGCTATGCATGCGATACAGATGACATTCAAGGGGAGGGCAAAGACCATATGGAGGGACTCACCGTGCTTTCGGCGAATGAATGCAATTGATAAATCATTGCCATTGGACAAGTTCTTGAAGTTGGTGGAGGGTCTGACAAGATACAAGGTGAGTACATTAATGCAGTTATGATCTGGACATGCACCTCTGCAGGCTTATCTACACAGGCTGCAGAAGGTGGAGTCACCTATATGCCCGGGTTGCGGGCGTGAAGACGAAATGGTGCATCATTACCTGATGCAATGCCCAGCATACGGAGCACAATGGCGAAGGTTAATCATGGAAGGGGGACAGGATGCGAGAGATAGGGGCAAACTGCTGTCCAAGATGGCACTGTGGAAGCCCCTTTTTCGATTCATAGTCGACTCCAGCAGGTTCAGCGGCATGAAGGACAGTGAGGCACGACGACTAGGGGTGGTACTGTCAGAGTGAGGGGGCAAGGGAGCGAGGTGGATGTAACAGTGAGGTGGACGATGAACGGAGGCTGACGCGCAAGGAGCGAGACACTGACTTATGCCATTTCTCTTCCCTTTTTCCTTTTTCTTTCAGCATTGATTGGATCAGCAGGTTCTGCTCAAGGCAAGTTGCCTCGAATTTGGGTAGACAGGACCTTTTAGTTTTACATAGTAGCACCACATTGATCAACACCCTACCATATGGGGCCACCATTACAGGGTCATAGGAATTTTTTAAAAAAAAGGATGAGTCAATCTATGATATGTGTGATGATTAGTATACTTGTTACATGTATATACAACAATCTTTTAATGCACTGAGTCACGTGGTCTACTCTAACATGTTGCCACGAACAAAGGCACCAACAAAGATACCATCTCAGCACAACTCTACTCCCATGGCAATGAGAGTTGCCTCTGTGTGTCTCTCAGGTAGCGACTCACCACTCAATGTATCAACCTTGGATGAAATGTTGGACAAAGAGCTCAAGGACGCTATCATTCTTCCAAGTCAAGCACACATCAATGTGCTCATGCATTATCTTCCATTCCCTGTTCATGCTTTCAATAACTTACCACGGATGTTGACTACAGTTTACACTAATAGCACATGGCTATCGCATCCGAGTTCTTTAACTGAAGCAGGATATGCGACTTGGATGAACGACATAGGGCAAGCTCTGGCAACTCGACTGGAGTGTAAACTCATCCGAAAATAGGATAGTAACTACTGCAATTCCCCTCTTCAAGGATCTTCCATTGCCTGTAAACCTGACATTGTCCTTCTCAATGTAGCTGATCCTGGTGGTGATTTGCCAGCTACCAACATGGAAGAATGTCCATGCCTTATCTGAGGTTACAGCCCAGGACACCTTTCATTCAACAATTTGTAACACAATCTACTCTAAATCATTCATCCTTTTCACTGTCCAACCTGACCAGCGATATGTTCCCTCTGTGTCCTTCACCAGTGGGGGATTCCTGTTTTCGGTCTGTGGGTTATTCACTCATCCATGTATGACTACGACAAAGACGCAGTGCTCTTTTTGCACCTACTAGCCATTCTCATGCTCGCAGATGAAGAAGGCATTGGTTATGATAAGACAATGCAATGAGGAGATGATGACACTATTGAAGTGATTCTGGTAGATGGTGTCAAATATACCATCGTTGAAAAGGTGCACTCAGCAGAGAGTATTAAAGGGCATGCAACACAATGCTGGTGCGTTCAGAAGGATGGTGAAATGTTTATTCTCAAGGACAGCTGGATTCATACTGGGCGGTCATCCAATGAGATCGGGATCCTCCAACATATTATGGGCATTAAGAATGTGCCAACTCTTTGCGTCAGAGAGGATGTGAAGCTACAGAGGGGCATAAAAGATTCAACAGTGTTACTGCGTGCTGGACATGACTATGACGAGAAGAGGGCCCATGGGCACTTGGTGATGACACCGGTAGCAGACAGTATACTTACTTTCAGGACAAAGAAAGAACTGATTGGAGCGTTCATAGACATCATCCACGGTATGTTTACCTTTTTGAGCTTTTTACACTGGCCCCTAGATTCCAGGTGGGACTACCAGGAATCCAGCAGGAATGACCAGGAATCCCACTGGAGTCCAGCTGGACTCCTAGTCCTGGTTGAACCCAGCCAAATTGTGAAATTCCCAGCCAATTTCATGATTGCCGCTCCCACTGGATTCCTACTGGATTCCTGGTTAAGTGCCCAATTCCAGCTGGATTCCTAGCATTTTGTTCCAGGTGGATTCCTGCTGGACTCCACCAGGAACCAGTGAGTTCACCAGCAATCCACCTGGACTCTACCGGGACTCCACTGGGAACCCATGAGTTCAGCGGGAATCCACCAGGACTCCAGTAGGACTGTGGCTATTCATTGTTTACTTGTATTTGTAGTTCAAAAAACAACCACAGCAAGAATTGAACCTAGACTTTTCTAAATATCACATGACATAACCCAATGGTTTATACCACTAGGCCATCCAAGCTTTGATATTAGGTCAGATATAATCTGCTATATAACCTTCCAAACCCAAATAGGCACAATATTCAATTACTTGAATACACATACTACTACACATTTGCGTCACAATAAGGCATCATAAAAATACATAAAAAATACCAATATATTTGAAATATTATGCGCTATATTTCTCATCACTCAAGCGAGGCAATTGGGACATGATTTGGTGCAGAAACGCGGTATGCGTTCTCTGTTGAAAAGGTCATGTGACTTATTCTCAGTCACCGCGGAGTGACTGTTCAACACTGCACCACTCCCACCCACTCAACGATGCGCAACACCAACAGCCTGGTGAGTGGAAATTATATCATATCTTTTAACCATCCACTAACTACTAGATAACAGCACAAATGTAGCCGTGGCGCGGCAGACGAAAAAAAGGTGAGTATTACATATATATATATGTATTCTCATGCTGTCTGTGAACGAATCCGAACACAAGGCCCACGGCGGTGACTGGTTAGCACGCAGGACCCGGGTGACGATAGGCAGGACGACGAAAAAAGTGAGTGATATATTGTGTATATATTTGCTCATGCAGTCCGCGCACCCACAGACCCTTTATTTACATACGGAACACGAACGGCGGAACGCGAGGCCCACGGCAGTGATGGATTAGCGCGCGGGACCCAAGTGACGACAAGGAGGGCGAAAAAAGGTGAGTAATACATATACATATGTATTCTCATCCTGTCCGCACCCCCAGAGCCTTCTGTTTACATACAGAACGCGAACGGCGATGAAGGACGAGCATGCAGGACCCGAGTGACAATGAGGAGGACGAAAAAAGGTGAGAGTAATATATATTCTCTCATTCATCCGTGCACCCAGACCCTTTGTGTACATACAGAACACAAACAGCAGAACACAAACAGTGGAACACAAACAGCGGAAAACAAACGGCAGAACGCAAATGGCGGAACGCGAGGCCCACAGGAGTGCAGGATCAGCACACGGGACCCAAGTGACGATGAGGAGGACGCCAAAAAAAAAAGTGAGCATCAGGTATGAAAAAAAAAAAATCTCATACAGTCCGCGCACGCCCAGACCCTTCTGTTTATATACAGAACACAAACAGATCCGGAACGCGAGGCCCATGGCAATGACGGATGAACACCTGGACGAAAAAAAAGTGAGATTTCTCATGCAGTCTGCACATCCCCAGACATCTCTGTCTGCATACAGAACGCGAACAGATCCGCCGCACGGCAGACGAAAAAAGGTGAGACATATATATATATATATCTTATGCAATCTGCGCACCCACAGACCCCTCTGCTTGCATACAAAACGCGACACCCACGGCGGTGAATGGTGAGCACGCTGGCTCGGCAAAGGCCCGAGTGACAGCGACGAGGACCTGGGGTGGTGGAGTGAGTGGACCCGAGCCCGGGGCTAGGTGATGAGGAGGGGGGGTGACAAGGATGTAACGGACAGACTGGGCGACGAGGACCAGGACGAGGGGGGACGCGAAGGACGCAACTCCGGGTGAGGAGGAGTACGCATGTGCACCACCGCCGTCTCACCACACCACACCACCCATCTCACTGTCACCACACCACCATCTACCCCCACCACCAACACCCCGCTGTCTCACGCAGTAGAGAGCGGGCAGCCTTATGCTGCCCACAATATTTATTTCATATTATTTTAATATAAATGTGTTTG
>QLPF01005407.1:31870-177898 GCA_003314045.1 Hygrophorus pudorinus | reverse complement strand
CGATACGAGGCTATATCGGTATACAAAACCAGTGTTCCCGCAGATCTAATATGGTCTCTCACCCCGTTATCTGGAGTTGGGTGCATAGTGAGGGTTGCAGGGAAAGAAACGGAAAACGTGAGACGTTGGCTTGGAAATGCGCTACGGAAGCTTGAGGAAGTGATAGGTATTGATGTTTATCGAAAGGCTTTCACCTGACCGCTGCCGTAGCAAGGGTTTTTGTGTGTTGAAGAGATAAATCCATTAATGTGGCAGGGTAATTGCCTGAACACCAATGCACGCCGCCTGTCAGGCAGAACACCCATCGAGCGAGGAGAACGGGACATCATGGGAATTGATGTATATCAGGCGGGACAAATGGAACGAATGCCTTAAAATATACAAGCTAGTCCGTCAGTTCTACGCGCTGGATCCAGGCAAGCAACTCCTTGTTGACCTCCTCTGCAGCTTCCAGTGCTACCCAATGCCCAGCGTCGAACTCGCGGATTGTTGCGTTCTTAGCCAACAGGGTGAATGCCGACATTTGCAATGCAAGCAAGCTGATGGTATCATTTTTGGCACCTCCGAAGAATGTGGGTTTTTCGATGCTATACCGCTCCTTGGGAATAGCTGTGACATTTGGATAATGAATGGTCACCGAAAAAACATGGGAGCACGTACTCGCATCATCTGCCGAGAACAATCCAGAGGTGGCACATTTGTACCAGCAAAAGGGTGCTGCGAAGCCACCTTCGAGAAGCACCTCTTTCTTGATATCGGCGTCCTGTGAATTATGTTCCGTCAACAATTCTCGACTATGAAAATATCGAAAACGTCACTTCTTTGGTTAGAAAAGAGCCAATGGGCGTCGTCTTGTCTGCAGTGAGCCACGCTTTCAATGCACCAGTAGGTCCAAAGTCCGTAACCCAAAGACTTTCATCCTTCGCAAAAATAATGCTATAGAACGAGTCCCACTTTCACAACGGTCAGATGAATGTACAACTTGAAGCAGACGGAAAGAAAACCAACATGAGTTTCTATAAACTTATCAGCCCCTTCCTCAGAGAAAAAAGCCCAATAGCCCATGAGCTCATAGCCCACCATCTTTTTCACGATGGCATCTATAACTTGGACATCGAATTGTGGATTAGGCGCCACATAACCCACAGCCAAGAAAGCAAATGCGGTGAATCTGTCGGGATAATAGTTGGCTAGTCGTCCTGTGGTGGCTGATCCCCTGCACGAATACAATTAGACCGTCAAATGGGAAATTATGTAAATCATTTTACCAGTCGTGTCCGATGACAATGGCCTGGCCAACCATTTCTGCATCTAGGATATCGACGAGATCGGCGCATACGAGGCTCTGCTTATAGGCTGCTGTATCTGTGGGTTTGGCAGTACCGCCATAGCCAAGCATGTCTGGGACAATGAGGCCATAGCCTTCTTGTTGAAAGAAAGCGACTTGCTTGCGCCAGTCGTAAGATGTGGATGGGAATCCATGTAAGAACAAAAGCGTAGGCTTGGAGTCCCGGGGTGCAGAGTAAAAGTAGTGATAAATCAGGCCTCGAGAGGTGGTTATATCTTTGTACGAAGAGGCTTCCATGTCGTTGAATGTGCCCGCTGTGTCAGGGTGACCCTCGACACTGAGAAGATTATTGTCATTACCATGACCACTGGCATGATCATTTATGCGTACCTGTGAGATTCATACACTCGGAGATAACTGCAAGCGAAAATCTTAGATTCAGACAAATCGGCGTCAACGACCAGTAGCGACCCTTGGTCGCTGTTGAGCCTGATTCAGAAGCGTGACCCGACGGACGTGACCATAATGTGACAGACTACGCGTTACCTCGGCAAGTCTTGAATCCACCCTTCCTTTCCGTTACGACCATGTTCTCAACTTCCATACGTGCCTCTAAACTCGTCAGTCGTCGTCCAGTATATATTAGAACCATCCGCGGACACCAAAGGTCACTCGCTACTCCTCCCGGGATCCCAAATCCAGACTCACAGCCCCAAAAGTCGGACAACAAAGGAAAGTCGAAGGAATCAGAGGTGGAGAAACAGTCAGGGGGAAAGGGTACGGAAGTACCGAGAGCCCTTGAGGGTTTTTTTCAGCGGTATCAACGGTCGGCCTCACAGAAGCAGAAGAAGCAGGACTCGTCCCAGAAATCCGATCCCGAGCGCGATGAGAACCACCAGCATCAGAAACCCCCACCTCCTGCTGGTGGAAATCAGGGTCCCTTAAGCACGAATCAACTCCTCCTCATTGGTACTTCCATCATTATATTCTATGCCTTCTCTGGCTCGAGCAGCCCATCCTCCGGTGAGATTACATGGCAAGAGTTCCGCACCGCTTTCCTCGACAAGGGCCTGGTCGATAAACTTACTGTCGTCAACCGGCAGAAAGTACGTGTAAAACTGCATTCAAATGCTACGGGCACTATGTACCCTTCTGCTTCATTCGGAGGGGGAGAATATCACTTCTCAATAGGCAGCGTCGAGGCCTTTGAGCGCAAGCTGGACAATGCACAGGAAGAGCTTGGCATCCCAAGCCACGAACGCATACCCGTCGCGTACCAGGACGAAATTTCCGCCTTCAACACCTTTCTCACTTTTGCACCAACACTTCTTTTCGCTGGCCTTCTATACTGGATGTCAAAACGTGCAGGTGGCTCAAGTGCCGGGGGGGGAGGAATATTTAGCATTGGGAAGAGCAAGGCCAAATTGTTCAATAAGGATACGGAGGTCAAGGTAAAGTTCAAAGACGTCGCGGGGATGGATGAAGCCAAGGAGGAAATCATGGAATTTGTCAAATTCCTCAAGAATCCAGCAAAATATGAAAAGCTGGGTGCTAAGATCCCCCGTGGGGCCATCTTATCTGGTCCCCCAGGAACTGGCAAGACGTTGTTGGCGAAAGCAACAGCAGGCGAAGCATCTGTTCCATTCCTCTCCGTCTCCGGCTCAGAATTCGTCGAGATGTTCGTCGGCGTAGGCTCCTCTCGTGTGCGAGACCTTTTCGCATCGGCAAAGAAGAATGCCCCATGTATTATTTTCGTAGACGAGATTGACGCCATCGGAAAATCGCGAGGAAAAGGCGGAAATTTTGGCGGGAACGATGAGCGCGAGTCTACACTGAATCAACTCCTCGTCGAGATGGATGGGTTTGGAACACAGGAGCACGTTGTTGTGTTGGCTGGAACTAATCGTCCAGATGTTCTCGATCCAGCACTGATGCGACCAGGTCGATTCGACAGACACATCGCTATCGATCGTCCAGATGTCTCAGGTCGTAAAGGCATATTCTTAGTCCATCTTGCTCCCCTCCGACTCTCCGCTTCCCTCCTCGTTTCTTCCCTCTCCCAGAAGCTCGCGGTACTCACCCCAGGGTTTTCAGGAGCTGATATCGCTAATGTATGCAACGAAGCTGCGTTACATGCTGCGCGCAAATCGCATGAGTATGTCGAGGAGGAGGATTTCGATACTGCCATCGAGAGAGTCATTGCAGGATTGGAGAGGAAGAGTCGGGTGTTGAGTATAGAAGAGAAGACGACGGTTGCATATCACGAGGCCGGACATGCTGTCTGCGGATGGTTCTTGGAGCACGCAGATCCCTTATTGAAGGTCAGCATTATTCCCAGGGGCGTTGGTGCTTTGGGGTACGCTCAGGTTAGTTTCGTGTTGATATCAGTGTAAATTTTTGCTGAATATGACGACGGGTAGTACCTCCCTCCAGACCGCTATCTCCTCTCGACCCCGCAAATGTGCGACCGAATCTGCATGACGCTTGGCGGGCGCGTATCTGAAGAGATATTTTTCGGCGCTGAAAATATAACCACTGGCGCACAGGACGACCTGCAGAAGATCACGCGGATGGCGTTCGAGGCGTGTGCAAACTACGGAATGAACGATATCATTGGTCCGGTCAGCTATGGAGGGAGTCAGGGCGCCAAGGAGAACTGGACGAAGCCATTCAGTGAGAAAACAGCAGAGATGTTGGACTTTGAAGTCAGGAAGATGATAACGTGCGTGCTATTCTGTTCGATTAAGGGTTACTGAAGTTATCTCTTGTGACCGGCAGGACGGCATATGAACGAACAAAGGAGCTCTTGACGAAACATCGGGAGGATGTGGAGAAGATAGCTCAACTCCTGCTCCAGAAAGAGGTCATCACACGGTACGTTGTGTTTTCCCCTGCCACATATGCACCCACCAACGCACCCCAGGGAGGATATGATTGACCTTCTTGGTAAACGGCCCTTCGTTGGGCGCTCAGATGACATGGACAAATGGCTGGACGAACACCGTAGCCTTCGCAGCGCCCCTCGGTCCATTGATGACAGCCCTGCCACAGATGAGCCTATTCCTGCACCTATCGCCGCTTTGACGAAGGTAGAGATTGCGAGTAGAAAATAGATAGAGTTTTTGTACAGCCGAACGGTTCTTTTCCAGAACTACTGTCTACAGTCTGCTAAGCAAAAAATGCAAAAAAAATAGAGTAAAATCCTACCAATTGCATGTGACAGTGGTGTTTTCACTGTTGATCCGCCGAAATATAGTGCAAGGGTATGGAGGGGTATTGGAGACTTGGGGTAAATCCCTGTCCACGAGTGCAGTGGTGGATTGGAAAAGCTGTGAGGATCCTCACAAATACAAAAGTAGCAGGCTTATATTGGACACATGGGTTAGAACGAAGTCGCTTACAGGTAGTTTTAAGATGCCCGTATCGAATATTCTGCTTGGCATAGCCGGACTTTCTGCAGTCCTCTTGCTGATTTCAAGACACTTATCCCGAAAAACTTGATATTATGTGCGTTTCGTAACAACATGTACGGTCGGCTATGTTCCCTCCTGTTCTTCCACCTCAAAGGCACAACAAAACATGTCCTTGTCCAACAACACAATGCCTTTCCCATCCGGAGCCCACTTCAGATCCCTGCACTCAAACTTTTCTGATAACACACAAAAGCCGTTCAGCGCTCAACTATGTCACAAGCAAAAGCAACGTACTCGTCGGAATGCCGATACACTCTGCCATTTCCTCCTCCCCCCCACTACTACCAACTACAGCCCACTCGTCGCTCCAGGTATAAACACTCCGACTCCCACAACACAGGGCCAAACTACCGTTGCGGACGGGGTTCCACCGCACGTGGAGCACGGGTCGGGTATGTGTCAGGATACTGCGCAATCTTGGCACGAATGTTAGTGGCTGAGAGGAAACCGGGATGGGGAAGTCGAATATGTGAACAGTTGTGGGTATGTTTTCTGTGTACAAATTAATGGAAATGCAGGAAAGGTTCGGTTGTTCCTCACCGAATCGAACCAGGAGAAGACTTCCAGTTTTGTTCCACTCAAGCTGGACTGCCCCTGTCTTTGGATTGGGCTTCGTCTGGTCGGCCCGTATGAGGTTGATTGACTGAGGCCCTTGCAGGCGCTCATCTAGCAAAATAAAATAACTTTAGGCAACACTCAGGACATGCGGGAGAGAGGGTCGTACTAACAGGAGAGAAATCCGCGTCCTTCAGTCGCTTCAAGCCAACTTGATGGTTCCCGCCAGAAGGTCTGATTAGATGCAACGTATGAATGCATTTTTAGATGGTGCGCAGAAACGGCGTACAACTCCGGCTGGTATTCGGCTGCATAGTTCCAATGTCGTTACGGGGGACCAACTTAAGCTGTCAAGGATGTGGATCTGCCGAGAGATCAGAGGGATGTTGGATGGCGGATATGAACGTACCTTATCATCCCATCCACCAATGGCGAGAAACAATCCGCTGGGGTGCCAAGCTGCATTCCGGATGCCGAATCCTGGATCTGGATCTGGGGAGAAAGAGCCCAAAAGATCACCTGCTAGAGACAAGATGTGTAGTTTGTACTATATAATTGAAATTTAGCAGGAATTGTGCAGAACAAGAAAGATCTGACCTCGAGGGGCCCCTCCAATACGGCGAGATGATTTCCCGTGGGCGACAGCGCGAGAGCAGACATGGACGCAGTTGGTGATGGAAAATGCTGATCTTGTATTTACTAAGCGTTTGAAAGAACGGCGCGAGACTTACCCGAGCTAATTTGTAGGATTCAGCAGTATCGTAAAGGCCAAGGGTGTCTTTGGACTTGTGCCGTTCGGCCAATACAAAATATCTCCCATCAGCACGGAAAGTGTAACCTGTGAGTTTGTTTTTACGAAAAAATATGGGCGGGAGTGAACGAAATGTACCTCGATCTGGATGTACCGGGAACTGGATGTAAGTGGCAGCACCAGCTACCAACGACCAGATGGTGACTCTCAGCTGGAATGCTGCAAAATGAAGACTTGGACGATGAGGGTGCATGGTTGATGTTAACGCACACCCCATTCGGAGAAACAGAGGATGGTACGACCATCCGGGGCCCATTCAGCCTTTACAAGACCTTCAGCACCAGAGTCAATGCGTGCACTCCACTCCTCGTCCCTCAATTTGAAGACATTGACCACACCCTTCTTAGCACAAGCTGCTAACAGGTACTCGGAATCGCAAGACCAGCCAATATGGGATATCCAATTGTCGGATGCATTGGGCTTTGACTTTGAGAGTTGGAGGATAGTTGGAGAGGGAGATGGGTCGACGAGCCAGGTTCTTGTGATGTGAAAGGTGTCTGCACGACGCACGATGAGTCTGTCTTGGACTGCGGTTAAAATGAAATGCGTTCCCGGACTGAAGGCGACGAGAAAGGCTGATTGCTTGTAAATTTCTGTAAAGTCCATGACCGCCACGAATGTTTGGCAATGGCCGTCAGAACAAATATTAAAATAAATAAACCTTGTTCGGCGTGCTCAGCGCTCATCACCCACCATGCCACCTATGGCCTTCACCGGATTGGTGACGAAGGCGGGGTTCATGAACAAGACCGCTACTGTGACGGTATCGCGGAACATCCTGCACAAAATCACAGGAAAAGTGATTTGCTCTCTTTCTGTCACCGCAGAGTGCTGATTTTATTATTTTAGCAAATAAAACGGAGCAAAAAGTTTTTAACTCATGACGAAGAGAACCGTGTGTTTCGCTTAAACTCTTCTTGATTTTCGTGGTTAATGAATAATGAATATCTTACAGAACTACGGATGGATGATCTGGTGGTTATTCGTAACTGCCCGCCGATCTCTGCACGGAAGCGATTTAAACTGGAGAAGATTCTCAAGAGCCCAGAGACAGAGCACGAGCTTGCCCATGCGAAGCAATCCCATGAACAGACGGCAGCAGCCCCATAGATGAAGTTGGCTGTGCGACTTCTATGCTGCTGGGCGGTCATTCGAAAGTGGGTCGCGTTGCCCTTGCTGCTGAAGTTGGACGATCTGTAGTGGAGGGTGAAGTCAACGCATGGTGGGGAGAGCAACGTTTGAGAATTCTACCCACTTTGTTCTTCTTCTGTTCTGCTCTCTCTTGAATGGATTCCAATTGAGTATCGAGTCGTTTTCTTGAATGCGTATAAACCATCAATTCTGTAGAATCCATGAAAACTGGGAAACCAACATTTCGCTTTTGATGAAAGTTAAGCGTGTGTCGACGTTGCTTTTCGCGTCAACCTGGTCCTGCTTCACCAATACTGGTCCAATTTGCTTGTAGACCCCATTGCTCGGCGTCAACGAATCGAATTCCTGAGACAACTGCTTACCATCCCTGCTCAATCCTCGACGATGGAGATAGGGCCACATGCCTTTTTCACGAGCTCATTCTCGGACAGTTGAGCTCCCAACCGCGATCTTGCATCCACAGTATTCGAGAGCTCTGTTTGTATTTTCTGGTAGTCCGCCATTGCGGCTTGGAGCTGAACACTTTGAGCCATGGATCAATATTATCGAGGTCGACTCGGGAGCTCGGACCGAGTCGGGCCGCCACTGGCGTTTGCCAGTGAAATCTCACACATTTTATGAAGCATGTGGACTTCACAACTTATATTCCTACACCCTGCGCGACATGTCGTCTCCAATCAAGATTGACTGGACCAAGGTTGATCAACCAGAGCTTGTCCTGGAGCGCTTTCCTAGTCGCAGATCAGTCATATATGGAACTAAAGGCATTGTATCGTCATCTCAACCTTTGGCCACAGAGGCCGGATTGGAAATTCTAAGGAAAGGAGGGAATGCTGGTGTGCTTCGACTACTTCTTGCCGCGCACAATTCATCTCATAAACGGTAACAGCTGACGCAGCGGTGGCGACCTCAGCCGCTCTGAATGTCACCGAACCAAGCTGTTGTGGGATCGGCGGGTGAGTGTGAAATACATCGTTATTCCCGAGCTCATCGGCGATAAAATAGTGATGCGTTCTGTCTCTTTTATGACGCTACATCTAAGACCGTGAAAGCATTAAATGGCTCCGGACGCTCGCCCGAGAAGTTAACCATAGACTACGTTCGACAACGAGGAGTTACTGGCCATACTATTCCCCTCACGGACCTCAATTCGGTCACGGTACCAGGTTAGCCCCTCGCTTCAAATGGCATCTCATTTAAGTGAATCGATCCAGTCGAACAGGGGCTGCGGCTGCTTGGGTCGACACGGTCGAGAAGTTGGGAAGCGGCAAGGTCACTCTTGCGGACATTCTTGCACCTGCTATCAGGCTCGCAGATGAGGGTGTTCCAGTATCTGAGATTCATGGTTACTCTGTCAGTCGTCGACAATAGTCCATATGCTTCACATTCATATCTCTGGTTTGACAGTGGGGGCGATCAGAAAATCTGATCAAGAATGCATCTCCGAATGGCGATGAGATGCTCTTGAATGGCAAGGCTCCTTTACCTGGACAAATCATCAAACTGCCCAACCTGGCGAAGACTTTCTGCACTCTTGTAGAACAGGGGAAGGACGGTTTCTATAAAGGTCGCGTCGCCGAAGCAATTGTTGAGCTCGTCCAGAGTAAGGGTGGTATCATGGACTTAGAGGACCTCGCCAAACACACGACGTCCTTCGTTGAACCTATAAAATATACTTATGGCGACGAAGTTACTGTCTATGAGGTAAGTTAATCTATGTTTTTGTTCCATATCTCTAACGACCACGACGAAGTGTCCTCCCAATGGCCAAGGTAAAACTGCTAGATTATGGTATACCAGATTCGAATTTGAGTTGTCTTAGGAATAACTGCTCTTATGGCGCTTGGGATTCTCGAGAGCATTCAAGAGCAAGGAGTGATCAAACCGCTCCTGGAAATGGAGCATAACTCTGCTCAGTACCTCCACACGCTCATCGAAGCTTTGCGGCGCGTCTTTTATCTAAGCCTTCCATGAGTGCTCCGTTAATTAATTGGGACTCCCAGTCTTGCTTTTGCTGGTATGTTACGATCGACAGGGGAATAAATTTGACTAACTGACTATTGTTTGTAGATACTCGATATTATGTGACGGACCCAGATGTCGAGCATATTCCGATCGAAGAGTTATTGAGCAAGGCAAGCTGCCAAAGAACGCTTATCTGTGTTTGGCACTGATAACTGTCTTGCTGCAGAACTACCTAGCCAGTCGAGCAAAGCTCTTTGATCCCACGAAGACAAACTTTGAAGTTGTCCATGTATGTCGTGCTCAGCTCTCATTTCACGTTGTCTCAATTTTGACTAGGGCAATCCCGTCGATTCGTCTGATACTGTGTACTTCTCAGGTTCGTGTCTTGCACAGGAACGGTTCTATTCGACTAAATCTCCAAATTAGTCACAGATCGGTGGGGTAACGCGTGCAGTTTTATCCAGAGCAATTATGCAGGTGAGTTTTCTGCGTTGTAAAACGACCTTCAAAGTAACGGTTCTTCAGGCTTTGGCACTGGAGGTGAGCGCATGTCCATCCATTGATATGACCGTTAAGTTTTGTTTGAAGCCATACCGAAAGGATGTGGTTTTACGCTGCAAAACAGGGGTTCCGGTTTTGTCTTGGAGAAGGGTCACCCTAACGCTTTGAAGGTAAGTCCAGACCACTGCATAAAACTCACTTCTCAGCGATATCAGGGGGGCAAACGTCCGTACCATACCATCATCCCTGCTCTGGCTACTCGTGGAGACGAACTTTTCTTGAGTTATGGTGTTATGGGAGGTTATATGCAGGTTCAGCTCGATTGCTCAGCTCTCGTTGCCATGTATATGCGCTTACAGAAGCCTGGTTAGCCTCAAGGTCACATACAAGTGCTGCTTAACATACTTCGCGGCTTCACTGCGCAGGCTGCCCTTGATGCACCTCGCTTTTGCATATCTGCCGGACTTGCAGATTCCGCGAGCTCCAGTACGGAAAATGCCAGGGATATCAACAGTGAGGTGTATTTCGAGACAGGGATACACGACGAAACTGTTGCCACTCTTCGAGGTCAGTTCTATCCTCACTTCATCCTTCTTCGGTCTCATCGTGTGCAAATTCTCAGAAATGGGACATGACGCCCGTCAAGTCAGCGGATTCGGTCGTGGCATGATGGGTCGCGGACAGGTCATTCAGAAGCTCGTTGATGTGTCGGGAAGGACGGTCTGGGCTGCTGGTTCCGACCCACGAGCAGATGGCCACGCCGCAGCGCAGATATAGAATTAGTTACTCGAAGTTTTCGAGTTCAAATGTACTCTCGTTATATATAAATCCCGATGATCCGCCCTGTTTGCCATATTCGTCACGTTCACATTCGTCGCTGCCGCTCACTCCCATCTAAAAGTGGACATGAGGATTGAAGAATTGAAGTGAACCAGAGCCGCAAAACTGACCTGCTTGGCGACGTCGATACTCTCTGAGGCTTTGTGTTTTATCAGGGCCCTGTATTTTACCCCAACCAGCTAGAGGCACAACGATAGTCGTTGCGTTGTCTTCTCCTCCTAATTCTTGAGCGAATGCGAGGATGCGTTCTGCAGCTGTTTTCGGATCGGGCGCGTTTCTAGCGAGATCTACTACTTCTTCATCTGATAGGATGGATGATACTCCGTCTGAGAAAAATACAACATATGCCCAGTCTTTGCCTGCAAAGACACGATTAAAAGATGGGTCGAGCTGTTCAGAAGAAATTCTGACCTTCTAAAAGCTTGGTTCTATGTTGCATTAGGTTATGTTCCTTTCAGAAGTATCATAACATACCTCACTTCAGGCTCCGGCGTGACTCCGAACTTTTTGTACTGCAGATCGCCAAGCCTGCATGATCCCGTCAACCGGAAGTCAAGTCTTCATAATTAGAACCCACCCTCTGGTATTAGCAAGGGCCCCCATCCATCTGCAAAAAAATATGTTAGTATCAGAAGAGTGAGTGAAAAACATTTGCTCTGACCGCGATTCCCCGAACGAGTCTGTGATCAGGGCAGAACCCATCATTCGGCGCAACCTGATGCTTTCCACTCGCGCATCTGCGTGATGATTTTCGGTCATAGGGAAAACATTCCCCCCCTTCGTTGAGCAGAGTACGACTCGTGTATCCCTACGGCAGTATTGGGTGGCCCTCTACGCGAGATAAATATAACACGAACTCACCCGCAATGAGCCACAGTCAAAGCGACCATCTTTGCAGAGAAAAATGGCGTTGCAGGAGAGTCTAATGAATGAAGTATAGCAACAGATGCAGTTGCCCCACATTTTCTAGCCATTTCGTCGATCGACAAGTTTCTATCTACCTGGACCAAAAGACAATTATGATGAATTACGAATTTGGTTTGTGAAAAAGGAAGGCTAACTTCAAAAAAAGTTTGGGTTGCGCGAGCTTCTAGATCTAACCCTGGTTTGCCCTCTAATCCCTGTATCCACGGAGCGAGAGCGCCCCCCTTAAAGCGTTTGAAGTATCCACCTATCTCCTTTATCCACGCATACAACTCTGGAATATGATCCTGTTAGGAGTAAGTAACTTCGAATTCACGTCAGATCTACAAGGTTTACCTTGTTAACACTTTCGAAAAGCCCGTGCAACTCCTGACGAAGATACTGAGAAACCCCTGATCCGCCATGACTATAACCACCTAATTATATACATAGCAGAAGCGGCATTGGAATGGAATGCGCCCACCCATCATATATACCAACGAATAAGGCTTGGCGAGAAAATACAGGACCAACACCCTCTGGGTTCCAGTCGATTCCGTGGTGCTTTTTGACGCTTAAGCGAAGCTCTTCAGGATTTAACGACAAGGTTGCGAATGCGTAGAAGTCTTCTTGATGGCTGCATAACAAGACAGAGGTCAAGGCTCGTACCTGGTGTAGTTCATTGCTAGAGCTTTACCTTCTATTACCTCGGGATGTGGCCACACCGATAACCTTTGGCGACCTCAGCGGAATGCGGATGACACCGCCTGCGAGACGAGTCAATGTCACTGTTGTGCACATCTAACCAAGGTCGGGGAACGTTTACCTGACGTGGAGAAACGTATATAGTCATGGTAGCTGCGAGAAGACCACCTGAAAGGTGGTACATGTAGAAGTCGAAGAGCCATTGGATCGCAGGCCCGGGCGACCAACACGGCGCTAGCTCTCCAAACCCAAAAGTGTATGATTCGCCTCGAGCTCGATCCCGCAGTACTTCTCAGAGCCGTGATGATGATGATGAGACTGTAGAGAAAATAACGACGCATCCGAGTATATACTTGTACATGTTCGTGAACTCGGACGAGTAAATGAACACTTCAGCAAGCTGGTCGTAATACATACACAGTGCCAGTAGTAGTGTCGAACTGTCTAGAGGTGAGATTGTATAACGGTCAGCCAGTAACCATTCCTTAATAATAGTGTGGCATAATCAACCAATGCCCCTTGAGACTGCGACATCAGGCTGAGCGGAACCCTTCGATATGAACAGGCGTATGGGATGCACAGACCTGACGAGCCTGCGTATACTGCTACAGATCGGATTACTCTTGAGATTTATATCGTCATGAACAATACTTCCTGGAAAACGTGAATGAAAACTGGAACGACATCGACACTTTCCAGCTTGAACACGATGTCATAGTTGACCGAAATAGTACGGCTCCAGTCTTGAGAATATCTTTGGCGCGTCAGGAAGGCATTCAGACATCAATTTAGCATTGTCAAGTTCGTGGGACACCGAATACGTCCTCATTTCCGATGGCTGCGTCCCAGGTATGCATAGGCCTCGGTCCTGGTTGCCGCTCTCGAACCTGACACCGATGGTGAATTTGCACCATTTCCGTGCTACGACCTGTTACAACATGAAGCATGCCGGGAGCTTTGACTTGACAACAAGGTCGAAGAGTCGTATCGATGGCCCATCTTGTAACTTCAAGTTCACGGCATCTGACTGCGGGGATTTGGTGGGGATCGGTGCCGGGGAAATGTTTATGCTATGATAAATCCTTTTCAAGTCGCGGAGCCAGTTGACCAAGTTCAAAAGTCAAGCTGAGCGCTGAGCGCTGAATACCTGCTCGCCACCCACGTTATGTAATTTTTTTTGCAAAGTGTCACTGCAGGGACTTGCCTTGAATACCCATTGGAAAGTATACGTGCACGCCAGCGGACAGGCTGGCAATGGCATGCGCGGTCCGACATTATTTGGCTTATGAGGTCACAGCCAAACAACCCATCCCCCGGCGTGCCAGTGCTACCGTTTCCATCGGAGTTCCGCAAACTCGTCTATGTCTGGAGCCGACGTGCCTACTGGTGACCTCCGGCTAATCAGTGTGTGACTGTAGATCAGATCGTCCAATTGGCAGGGCCCTTTATCGCATTTTGAAGTCTAATCTGAACTGTCGCCGTGATTCGGACGTCTTTAAAGAAAGTTGTGGCCTCTTCCAACACATTTCATATCACAAGGTATGCCACTCTTGGTGCGTCATTGTTATGGTGTTTCCACCAACCGGTCCACCAGGTCCACATATAATTTTTAAATACGCAACTGCCAATTACTATGATCGACAAGAAACCACAACTGCTTCTTCCGGCCCATCTGTGTTGAAATTGATAACGCGCTCTAAATTTGACTTATCATTTTTCTGACTAATTCAGAAGCCCCCAGGCCCCATGGTCTCACAGCGCGAACCCCGCAATACTTGAACTACTAGAACTAGAGCAAGGACAGCGTATGTTCCGGCCCACGTCACTTCCTCATGTCAACCCTCTCAGACCCTTTTTCGTTCGGAGTGCGATTGGGAATCGTGTTCATGGTAGCGTCTGCTGCTCTTTCAGCAGCTGCTTGCATTAGTTGTTTGATATACATCGCAGTATGTTTTTCTAAGTCCAACCCATTCCTCACTTATGGAGGGTACTTTGTTCAGTACAATTCTGTTAAGATCAGCGCCGATGGGTCTCGGAAGTGGTCAATGGAGACCCATGTTCACTATTACTTCTTGAATCTCCTGATATTCGACTTGGTGGCATCCGTAGGTAAGGTGCCCTTGAGCCTTGCCGCACAAAAATAGTACTGAGCTCAAGCCCAGGTGGACTTCTGAATATCAAATGGATTATGGATGCAGGAGTGAGTTCGTCTAAGGTCACATAAGTTGTACACTAACTACTTTCTCCAAGAAGGTCACCGAGGGAGATCTCTGTACTGCTCAGGGTGGGTTTCCCGATTGAGCTGAATGTCTGTCTCAATCCCGCTTCATTGTACTCCAGGGGTATTCAAGCAGATGGGTGACGTGGGAGTTGCTTTAACGTAAGTTTATGTGTCCCGCTCCCGTAGTATTTCTCTGACGGTGATATCGACAGATCTCTTGTGAGCACGCATGAAATACTGAAATACTTCAACTCAATGGCTGATCGTTGCTTACACAGACGATTGCTATCCACACATTGTGTGTGATTGCTTTTCGCTGGCACTCCAATCCGAAAACAGCCATTTTAGTGATAACCTGCATGTGGATATTCATTGCACTTCTCGTCGGCGTCAGTGCTGGTGTTCACAGAAATCACCATTACTATGGAAGCACACAGTACTGTAGGTTTACTTTTCTCCACACCAATGGTATTCTGATATCCCACTGACAAGGGTGCTGGATCACCGACGACTATCAACCGGAACGAATTGCCCTTGAATATTTTTGGCTCTGGCTGGCTGCTTGCCTTAACATTTTCATCTACACACTCCTTGCTCTTGTCATCAAAGGTGTTGTCGTCATAGACAATGGCAAAATGCGTCTGCAGCGAAACCAAGAGCGAGCAACCAGTCATTTTACTTCCGGAATTGGAACACAGATGTTGTAGTCAGTCATTAACTTCTGATCCATCATCACAACTCTAATTCTTTGGCCTCACTTAGCTACCCAGCTGTATACATCATCACGGTATATATTTGTGCACCTCTCGCTCGTACAATCAGCTTATATTCTGCAGGTATTTCCCATAGCCGTAGTTCGTTTCATGGTTTTCAATGGACATAATGTCCCGTTTGCTGCGACTGCGTTCGCATCGATCTCGTTATCGTCCTCCGGGATCCTCAATGTAACACTCTTCAAACTTACCCGTCCGAGACTGCTTCCAACTGGGGAACTAAAGTCATCCACTCTAATTTCTACGCTTGATATCCCAACGTCCCCTTCGAAGACAAGATCGCTTGGCCGCTGTCGAGAGCACGACCTCTGTTTGGATGACCTTGGTATGAAACTATCACCTCGTGAATCGTCATTCTCGACGCTTTGGAAGCCACCGATGTTAGACATGACCACGTTGTCTGAGTCCCCAGGTTGGTTTTTCAGCTTTATCATCTGTTATCCCGAATTTATTCTATTCATTTTTAAACCCAGACTCCGATCCTTACACTCTCTATGGCAAGTCTGAATGGAAGAGGAACCCCTGACAGACCCTTCTCGACTCATCGTTACCACTAGACGGTTAACATCTGTCTCCCATGATCCATCCAAACGGACCCCACTGCAGGCCCTCTCCTTTACAGTACTAATATTAGGTCACTTTGTTCCGTCCCATTGTGGCCACACGCCAGGGTACGTTTGAGGTTGTGTAATTATAAGTATTGCACAAAACCCGTCCCAATGCAAGCTAAACTGTCTTCAACCCACAGACGTGCATTAGCGTCATGAGTATAATAGTATGTATATATACTAAGCTGGAAGAACAGGTTCTAGTTGAAGTTCGACGAGGACATCCAATGCTAACAAACGGATCAACTGCGAGGGTAGAACGGCAAAAGTAAGGAGCCCAAACATGAGAAAGAGTCAGCGTCATCGTGCCCCCGCACCCCATTGAACGGTATGCCGGGCCGCTCAAGATAATGATATCCGCTCCAATGGCGGCTCTCTACTCTCCACGTTTTCAGTATCCTCGTCACCGTCCATCCTCGCGAGTTCCTATTCTTCACCGTCCGCTAGAGGCGTGTACATGGTTTGTCCATCGCCCCTAAAGAGGCGGCTGAACCAACTTCGACTGTCAGAGCGGCGTTTTGGTCGTGTATAAGAATTAATCGACTGATGATTAGTAGAGCGTGAGTTTGAAACGAGAGACGCTCTCTCGGATTCGTTATCTTGTTCTTCTTGACGTTGATCTGGGGAAGAAAGAGTCACGACTGTAGCTTGGGCGAATTGTGGGAACATGTTACCTTCTCCAAAAACAGCGTCCATCTCCTCCAACGGTACGCCCTTTGTCTCAGGATACACTATGGGGTGTCAGCCATTCAAGTCAAGGGAACGCATCGAGCGAACTCACAAAAATAAACTAGGCGCACAAACCATCAGTACGTAGGCATCATAATCCCAAGAGGACTTACCTAAGACAAAACTACATGCGCAGAAAAATCCATGCATGGGGTATAACCGCCATGCTATCAGCTCTTGCATATACGGCGTTGTCTCACCCACGAGGAAATTGAAAGCCCAATTCGTGGCCGTTGACAGCGATACACCCTTCGCACGCATGGTGAGGGGCATGATCTACGGAAGTGTCAGAAACGGCGAGAGAAACTTGGCGGTGACGGACTTCGGGAGGGTATAACCAGGGCAGAGGTCCCCAACTGTAACCAAAGGCGGCGTTGAAGATGATGACGCAAATTACCACAGCATTGGGAGTTTGGGGGACATCAATATACATCCAATAGCCTGTGGCTACTAACGCGACTGCCATCTGCAACCTAGATCAGTCCATCGTATCGGTCAGAAAACCTGGACGAGAACAGACGACTGCAGCTCCGGAGAGGAGAATGGCACGTCGGCCCCAACGGTCCACGAGATACCATCTGATGTGTTGGAAGGATGAGCAGGGGTAGTGCAAATAATGAATGTAACTCACGGAGGTAATGTGCTGAGAACATATATTATAGAGTTAATGCCAGTCATGAGGATAGCTTGCCGTCCCAGCCAGCCAGCCTCTGCCAATTGGGGTCAGTGGACGAGCCGGGGACTATTGAAAACAATCATACCTTCAAATACTCGTGCTGTGCAGAAGCAACCTGTCAGTATAAGCCACGTAATGAATCAACAAAATATCTCACGTGCGTAGTATGAAATGACTGAAATAGTCGGGCAGGTTAGCATTAGTATAGACAACAGAAAACGGCCTTACCATTGATTCCATTCTATTGACATGGGACGTCATTACAACGGACAGGGTAAGGGAGTACAGACACACAAGTTGAGCAAACGCTTGAGATGACATGGCCAACAAAACGCGGCGTTTGTATCTTCTCCACATCGTGGAGTAGGACCGGCTTTCTCCGGACGCTCGCTGTGTGGCTTGGTAAAGAGAGGAACTACAGGTACCACGTAATTATCACCTCTTCCATGACTTTCTGTTTGATCTCTTGGAACTCGGCTTTGGCTTTCATGTTTTCTGGGTCTCCTCCATGCAGATCAGCGATGACCCGCATACCTTCGGAATCTTTGCCAATATCGATAAGCCAACTGCCCATTCGATGTGTTAGATATTCAAATGATCATGACAGCTGCACGTCATACCGTGGGCTTTCGGGCATGAATAGAGATCCCATCGCGAGAATCGCGCCAATGACACATTGTATAAAGAGCGGTATCCGCCATGAAAGATCGGAATCAATGAATGAACAGAAGTAGTCAGTCCACTGTTATCACGATCAGCACGGGAATTGCCACGTGACCACGCGCGATGCTCACCACTGAGGATGCATATCCAACTATGTTTCCCGTGAATTCCATGCAAGCGAGAGCACCTCTCTGTGCAAGCGGTCAACGCTAATCCAACTAAATAATAAATGCACATACGTGATCAGCAGGAGAAATCTCACTCTGATAGATAGGAACGATGGTTCTGAGTGCTTGGCATTCAGTATTTACATTCGGACATCGCGATAGGAGATTTCACTGACGAGAGGAGACCCACTCCAAAGCCACTGACAATTCGCCCAACAATCATGCTGACAAAACCAATTGTAAACGTTTGGATAGCGCCGCCCATCGTGAAGACAATTGCGCCAATGAACAGGGTACCTCTTCTCCCAAGAGTGTCGCCCACTTGACCGGCAACAAGAGACGTAACTGGGTGAGACAATTGTAATGTCTTGACCCTAGAAGATCGAAGAAACATACTAAAGGCGCCGACTTCTAATACTGCAACCATGGTCCCTTCTGCTAGAGGACCCGGTTTGTCAAAATATTTGCGGAAATGCGGTCCCGTAATGATGCCGGACATGACGCTAGTATGAGCAGATAAGTAAGGATCGTGTAAACCAGCATAAGAAATTTACCCTTGATCATATCCAAACTCAAGCGAAGTTTTGAGTCAAAATGGTTTGAGGAAAGCACGCTCAACTCACAAGGAAGACTCCCAGACTTGCGAAAATGGATATAGCATACAATAGTGGTTGCCCAACTAGCCTGTGACGGGAACTGGGTGGTGCTACCTCCACCATGATGCATGAGAAAAATAGTAGATGGTCGTGGTTTGGGTTCAAGCTATCACGGTGAACTATTAAGGTGGCGTTTCGGCCAAACCCGCAAAAACCTCTTACCATGCCTGGGTCCGTGGCATCACTGGATTCAGCTTATTCTTCAGACGGTTCTTATGATTCAGATGAAGAATTCCGTCTAGCACAGCAGGAGTGGGAGGAAAGTCTGCAGCAGCTCCAGCAGCTGGTTTCCATAGTGCTGTTACCCTTTGTCGGGAAATGGTTGGGTAGAAGGTGGAGTTATTGGGGTGAGTAGTGAAAAACTTGAAATAAAACGTAAGCTGAAAACCGTCCCAGCGTATGCTCGCTACCTCCGTCTTGGGTTGGGCAAGTCGTTCATCTTCGGCGACAGGTCACAAGCACTGTCATGATAAAAGCCATCCGAAAACTCGTAAAATAATGTATCATTTCCGTCAGAAATATGCCTCAGGTCCAGACTTCATCTTCTGAGCAGTCCGTCGTCTAATCTTGCTCACCAACTCCATGATACCTGTAGGAGGCTGCACTCTACTCCGCATCATGGTTTCTACCATCTCATTCGCAATCGTCCACTCCCCCCGGTCTATCAGACCGCGCAGCAGCAAATACCATGTGTCGCGACCCATTTGAATATTCCGTTGCACCATTTCCCTGTAATAGCCAAGTGCATTCTGCAGTCCTTCAGGTTCCGGATATTCCAAACACGCCTTGAGCAGGATATGATATGTTGTCCTATTGAGCTGTATATTCCTCTTCTTCATCCGTTGCACAATGTCCTGCCTACAATCGTCTGCTATAGCTGGATCGAGCCATCCCCCACGATAGATTCCTGCGAGAATCGTCGTGTATGTCACCTCATTCGGCTGTGAGTGTGGATCTTGTTCCATCTTCTGTAAAACTCCAAGCGCAGCATGTAAATTTTTGCTGTCCTGTTCGCGTAACTGCTGGTCGATAATGGCGCTATACGTGGCTGTGTTAGGCTTGATGCCCTGTTTCTGCATGAGATTGATCATCATCTGCGGGGCATCCTCTCGTCCTATCTTCAGCAGCGCGGACAGAATTGTTGAGAACGTGAAGACGTCTCCAGGAAGACCGTCAGTCGTCAGGGTTTGGATTATTGACGCTTGCGCTTTGAAGTCTCCTCGTCTGCCATAGTACCGCAAAAATGTGTTGTACGACACGATATCAGGTTTTGGCCCCTTAATCTTCATAGCTTCGAGTAGAGCTTTGGCCTCCTTTTCTCGTGTACTAATGAGAAGGCCATGGAGTGTCGTGTTGTAGATGGACAAAACATGGGAGGGGTTCAGAGAGGGCCGTTGTGACGATTCCTTCTCAAACATGTTGAATCTTTGCATGGCCTCGAGCGGTCTGTTCCCATTGAACAAAGTTGATATCAGAGCACGATAGGTGAGTCCGTCCGGTTGTACACCTTGCGAGATCATCTCATCCCATCCACTGAGCATCGCGTCAACAGCACCCATGCGATCGTAGCCATCGAAGAGGGCCGTCCACACTGATACACCAGGACGAATGCCGAGTTTGAGCATGTCATCCCATAGTATCCCAGCAAGATCCATTCGCGAGCACCTGAGAAAGGCGGCGAGGAAAGATTTCCAGACATGTTCGGGCATCAGAACGGGCCTGCTCGAGCAAATTGCAGTGGGATAACCAGCGATATATGGATTCGGACCAGATAACCCGTCCATAATTCCAGCATATAAACTCTCAAGCGCCTTTATGGCCTGGTCCCTCCCAAGGTTCGAAACGTGAAGTGACAAGAACGAAGGGCGAGCAACCATCCTCGCAATGTCGAGACGTCGGACATAGAACTCAACCTTCTCCTTCAGTTCTGGATTGTGGTCGAGAGTCTTGAGGAAGGCTTTCACGGTGTAATGTTGGAATCGGATGCCAGTACCCAATGATACTTGTAAAGCATTTGCGAACGAATCCTGCATTGCGCAAGCCGTAGCTGCGGCGAGAAGAATGGTAATCTCTCCAGTACCGTGTCGAACGTGTTCCGGTGGCAAAGTGGTCGATGCCAATACATCATGAGTCGCGTCGTCATGCTGCTCTCCTTTGGGGGATGATTTCTGTTCCCAAACATTCCTCTGCTTTACAACCTCCAAGTACCTTCTATATAGTGTTAGGATAGCCTCTGGATCGCTCATCCTGACGTGAACAGCCATGCAAGCATTCAAGGCTTCCACAGCGCCTCGGGCAGCCACCACCAGCGAAATCTCCTCGATCGCTCTTCTTTCGCTCTCATCCCATAGTTTCTGCGGTCCATATGCGGGACAAAAGGTAGCAATTAGATTCGAAAAGTTTCCAATCTGTGAAGGCCCAAGGAAGCGTAAAAGCTTTTGTTGATCAAGAAGCGACCAGTGCTCCCACACGACATGAATGTCACGATTCTTCAGAGCTTGCCGGAGGCTGGCACTGGTCCTGTTAAAAAGTTCGACTTGGTTATCAGAGAGACGGGCTCCATCTGTGGTTTGGAGATCGGCTATCTGCTTTCTGATTTTGTCAAAGAGACCTGAACTGTCGGTCGTCTGTAGAGGGAAAGCGGAGTATGGGCCCCTTGGCTTCCTGAAAGTTGACGAGCTGGCTGCTCTCCTGTAAATAAAGCTGGGCACCAGAAAGTCGAGTAAGACCAAGGATCTGGTTTTACTTTTGACGCTGTGCAACATTTTACCCTTTAGCCCGAGTGCATTCACGGTAGTTTGTACTTGTTGGGCGAAGCCGTCTGGACTCAACCACATGGGCCACGGAAACTCTGACAAGCTATATATCACGCATGCGGAGCATGCTGGTCATTTTGGATCGCATTCTTCGTCCGTAGGCTTCAAACTGTAAGCTTTTCTTACTTAGAGCCATTCCTAACGATTGAAAGTCTTATAATGCATGCGGCAGAAAATCTGAGGCGCCTCATCCGGTGAGTTTCTCCTCAATCCACGATTAATCTCAATTCGATCAAACCTTCGTTGCCCCCAGGGAGCTCGGACACCATTTGACTGTTGTGCCCTTTCGTACCAGCCATTCAACCACCCCGTTTGTGCTCGTAACTCAGATGGGACGGGACATGTATTCGACTTGGTCAATATCATCCCATGGCTGAAGTGTGTCACATAGCTTATCTTTAGTCTGTCCATTTTATGACCACGCTCTTATACCAGACAACATGACAATACTAATCCAATCACCACGGAGCCGTTGACACCAGGTGACCTCATTGCACTGCACTATTCACGCAAGACAACTGGCGAACTCCACGATCCTATATCCTTCAAGCCTTTCAACGAACATTCCCATATCGTAGCCATTGCTTCCACGGGGAATGTTTTTTTGGCGGACAGCATCACGGGTGGGAAGGATTTGGTTAATGACCTGCCTTTCAAGAAGTATGTAGTGTTCGCCTTTATCACCTGCAATGTTCATTTCTTTCCGGTACTTAGACAAGACATCATTACGTTACAAAATCCACACGGGTTGCCTTCAAGCTCGGTTCCCAGCGCAGCAACCAAGGCGGTTACTAAACCCGAGACAAGTAAGGTTGTTATCAAACCTACCGCCCTTCCCGGCGTCTCAGCCATGAAAGTCAGGGCCGCGGTCCCGTGTATGTCCAACAAATTGTGCTGCTTCCACTGAATATCACTGAACACCATGTCACCGATCCAAAGGGAATGTATCACCCTACTCGAACGGTCTGCCAGGCGCATCTTTGACATCCACTTCGGTGGACCCGCAATTATCAGGCACCGTCTCAAAGCTCGTTTGGGATGAAGTAAGGCTTTTCAACTTGCTTACAATTTGGCATTTTCTGAGCAGGAATTTGCAGGAAGAATTAATGTTCGAAGATATCGCAAATCCGCCAAAAGGAAAAGGCAAAGAAAAGGACGTCGGCAAACGTCGTGCATATGTTCGGGTCGTTACTACGCTCGGTGGGAGTAGTTTGAACTTGGAGCTCTTTTGTGAGAAGGTAAGTCGTTCAGCATATTTTTGGCCGGGTGTTTTTTATTCAAATTTCATGTCCAATGTTAGGCGCCGAAAACATGTTATAATTTCTTGCAATTGGCACGCGCCGGGAAGTATGACAATTGCCTATTCCATCGGCTAGTTCCTGGATTCATGGTTCGCAACGAATCAAAAATTAGCCTATTTACTTTTCCTCGAACTCACTCTACAACACTAGATTCAGTCAGGCGACCCAACAGGAACCGGCGCGGGTGGAGAATCATATTGGGGCACCCCATTTCGAGATGAGCATGATCTGAAAGGCGCTGCGAAGCATGACGCCCGTGGGATTGTCGCCATGGCTAACAAGGGTGCCGGAACAAACGGGTACCTAATTTGTCTGCGAGTCGACTTTCTTTACTCACTAATTGACTCTTGCAGGTCGCAGTTTTACATTACTTTCAAACCAACACCAAACCTGGACAAAAAGCACACCGTCTTCGGCAAGTTGGTCGGCGGGGAAGACGTCCTCGACGCATTAGAGAAACTACCTCTCAAGGATGGAACAGAGAGACCGGCTAAGCCCATCCGTATCTCCGAGGTTGTAATGTGCGTTGTACTGTTTCCCAGCCCCTTTGCAACACTCATTTTTGTTTTACAGCTATCAAGACCCATTTGACGAGTATAAAACCCGTCTCGCGAAGAAGCTTGCAAAAAGAGCCGAGGCTGAGGAAAGCGCAAAAACTCAAAAAGTAGAGAAGAGGGAAGGAGACGACATCAATTGGTTCGGCGTGAAGGTTGGTACAGGAGATTCAGCGTTTGGAGGTGGCATGACTGGAGGGGGTGTTGGGAAGTACCTCAACCTGAAGAGACCCCCGGATGGAAATGGTGTAGAAGAAGGGAAGAAAAAACGGAAGGTCGGTTTTGGGAATTTTGAGGGGTGGTGAGCACATGTATTACATCGAGGTATATTATATGCCATTTGATGGCCGAATAGTCCAAGCAAATACGCAGTTCCAGAGGTATATCAAGCGTGCACAGGAACGCCAGCTCGTTCACTTTCCCGCCCTGCTGCAGACGATGAGGAAACCTCAACACCTTCCTGAGAGGAATCTTACCATTCGGGATAGATACCACAGGTTCAGTTGCGGGCGCCGATGGTAGTGTGATTGCTTCTGGTTGCAGGTCTTGGGTCTAAGGGTGGAGTTGAGGTCGAGATAATGGTCTTTAGTAACGTAGATTCGACTGACGGCTTGCAGTTCCCGCAACTCAGCTTGAACGGCATCTTCTTCATCCAATGTCAGGCTGTTAGATAACATCTGGTCAATTTCCTATGGTAGAGTTGCATTGAGCGCATATCGAAGCACGATTGACGTTCAGTTACCCTCTGATATTCTCGGGCTTCCTGGGTCTCCTCCAAGAGCCTCTCTACGCTCTCCACGTTCATTTCTTTGTGAATCTCCTTGAGCACCTCATTACCTTGCTTCAATCCATGGAGCACAGAGACCTCGATTGTCGAAAATTCAATTGTCGACACCTAAAAGTCGAGTGGGTGAAGCCATAGATCGAAACTCGATAACTGACGCCTACCAACTGTTCCAAACTCTCGAGCTGACTATCGGTTTTCAGCAACAAACTCTGTTGATACTTGCGTCTTCTCAAGGCAGTCATTGCTCGATCCTTTTGGCCGGCAGCGAGGTGTGCTTTCGCGATATCATGCTCACGATCAAGGATCATTTGCAGCTTCAAGTACGAATTACATGAGGTCAAAACCAACAACGAGACTGACATACCGTCTTCTGGTATCGTTTCAGTTTATCACGCTGCAGTTTGAGACTGAAAGCGAATCAAATTTCCTCGTTGAAAGCGACCAAAAGAAGGCAGGAAGTTACGAACTCAAGGAACGCCCTGTCTCGCGCTGTGACCTTGGGAGTCGATTGATTTGTGCCCATGTTATCGCAGGTTTAGCATTTAGTGTCCGTAGTGCCAGTATTAATGACCACGTGATCCACGAAATTTATGGCTGCGTCCATGCTTGGGTCTCCCAGTCGATGGTGTCGGACGCCATGCCTAAAACAAAAACGCTACATGGGTCGTAGTGCAGAGGCTCATGCCTTGGCAATACCCCAATCCGAAGAACCCACAAGGCTCACTTTTGAAGGTCTCGGCGTACGACCATCCATTGCGGCAGCTCTCCATGCTTCCTTTCCTAACGTGAAATTTCCAACGGAAAGCCAGTGCAGGTTCTTTTTATGTTCTCTGTTTCTTTTTGCGCAGCTCAATTTACTTTCAAGCACAGGTTCATACCAGCCCTACTTGGCGGTATGGATGTGTTGTTGAAAGATGACACTGGTACTGGGAAGTAAGTGTGTTCATATTTCAGACCTTGACATACTTACTATCACGCCACAGGTCTTTCGGATTGATATTGGCACTGCTCAGCAAACCGCGCAGGCTCATTCAGGACCCAAAGACAGGCAAGACTTCAAAAAAAAACACCATTACCTCACTGGTGATTGTTCCTCATCGAGATCTGGCATACCAACTTCTCCATTGGATTCAACGAATAACAACGTCTCCGACGGTTATACCCCCTCCATCCATTTCGCTGGTTGCCCAAATGCTAGTGCGCGACAGTACGCCTATCTCTTCTCGAATATCAGCTCTTAACGCGGAACCGCCACACATCCTCATCGGAACGCCACAAGCACTTCTGGATGTCTGGAATGAAGAGCGTAACGCGTTGCAGCTTGCGTCTCTATCCACTGTCGTAGTAGATGAGGTCGACTATCTGGTCGACAGCGTCCCAATTACGAGATATCAGAGCAAGAAGATGAAGGAACGGGCGAAGAGAAAAATCGACAGGCATCCTAGTGCCACACATCAGTTGTTGAACGAGATTTATGCCTCACAGATTCTGGCCAATCAGCAAGCGGATGATGAGCCGGCATATCAGCCTCGGAGGAATAGGACTAGCCAACTTCCGAGTGAAACCCCACAATTAGTAATGTCGAGTGCTACGTTGAGGAATCATCTCAAAATCTACCTGTACAGCGAGAGTGGGTGGCTTAAGAAGGACAGGATTGTGAAGGTAGTGGGGCCTCCACCGTCAAAGAGAGATGCGCAAGTGTTACGCAGTGTGGATCATGGTGAGGAGACTGATGGTCTGGGTGGAACAGAATTATGTCACTGCGCCCTGGTCGTGTCGAGGGATGGGGATATCAAGAATATCGATGGTGCAATTCCTGCGAAGGATAGCACAACAAGGACCGAGGATAAATGCATCATTACCCCCGAAGCTCTCTTTGAGTCGCCAGAAGTTCCGGATGAACCAGCAATCGATCAGGAGCTAGTGCAAAGTATGTCTTCTGATCCCCTATTACGTTTCGATATACATGATTCTTACAGAGTTCGCCGACACACCATCGCCATTTAATCCGAACACGTTTGAAGCTATTGCGACAGCTTTTGCTCTGGACGTACCTTCTGTGGCGATTTTAGTATTACCCTCGAGCGCCCCGGTACAGCGTGCTATCTACGAACTACGTGGTTTGGGCGTCAACGCCCAGGGCCTTGACCTCATGGTTGACGACAAAGGACGCACGCATCTTTTGTGTGGTGGGGCGGAAACCCACCGCGAGAATCCGATACTGCTTGTGTCAACACTTGCTACTACACGAGGACTCGACTTGCCCGAGCTTACCCACGTCTTCATTCTCGGCATACCAGATGGCCGAGCGGCTGACGGCCGTACGCTCGACTCGTACTTACATCTTGCGGGTCGAGTGGGCCGATTTGGACGAGGGGGGAAAGTGATTACTGTTCTGGAAGAGAGAGAAGGGCGTGCTGTAATGAAGGACGAGCCCACGAGGATGGGTAAGATCTTCAAGGAGTTACGGATAAAGCCTGCAATTTTTGAGCACTTTCATTAGGATTTATTTGACGTAAAACAGGAGTCCGCTGTGAGACTTGACGGCCTTTCTTTTAACCTTCCGCTCCTCCCGCGCGTGATTTGAAGTGTTCGATTTTTTTTTTTCCTCGTCAACCATTATTAAATAATCTTAATATTTCTTCTCTTTCGGGGCTTTACGCCCACTGGTGGTCTTTCCCTTCATGTCAACGACGAACACCTCCCCAATGCGCGCAGTCATTGTCTTTTGCCTTCTCACTGCGCTCTCCCTACTCGTATCGGTGGTGTCGGCCCAGAACTCGACTTCAAGTTCTGCACCCACAAGCGTGTCACTCTTTTTAACAACTACTTCGGCCACAATCACTACTGTCACTCGATCCAGAGGCTCAAACGTCCCAATTACCACCGTAGTACCTACTGTGTTCAATATCACAAGTATTATCAAGCCTACCGCTACGTCCTCGGCGCCCTCGAATTCATCTACAACTTCTGCTACGCCCACACCCACGCCCATAGTCCTTGCTACACAGCTCGATCCTGCATTCGGCGTTCTTGGTGCGCTTCTCATTATAACTGGCTTGCCAAGTGCCTTCTGGGGCCATAAGAACAGATGGTGAGTTTGTCTGCTCTAGAACACTCATGATATCACTAATGTTATCTTTCGTGCAAACAGGACTTCTTTCTTTTTGATAGGATTTTACACGCTATCACTCGTGTGCATCGTTCTCATTATCAAGTTCGGCGTTCTTCCGGCTATCAATCCCCCTAGCAAGAGCTTGAGGGGATTGTTCGTACTCGCAAGCGGTGTTGCAGGAATCGCAGGTGGAGGCATAGCCATATTCTTCTGGAAGGCTTCGAAATATTTCATTGGCGCATGGGGTGGGTTTGCGCTTGGGCTGTGGGTGCAATGTTTGCAGAATGGCGGTTTGATCCACTCTGTCACCTTCAGGTGGATTCTCTATATCGGTAACGAACGCCGTCTGCAATCAACCGCTGACGTGACTAATCGTCTGTAACAGGGTGTGCCCTGATTGGCTTTGTCTTGTGCACCATTCCAAAGCTACACTATCACGTACTCCTTATATCCACGGCTTTCGTTGGTGCTTCTGCATTTATGCTGGGAGTTGATTGCTTCACCACCGCCGGACTTAAAGAGGCAAGCTTTATCTCATTTTCCCATGTCATTTTCTCACGTCGTCTTGATAGTTTTATATTTGGAACCTAGGTTTTCGGTCCCTTTTTCCAAAGTTCACCGATAACGGCATCAAATTTCCTGTTTCTCAGACGATGCAAATCGAGCTTGGTCTTACGGGGGCAGTCGCTCTCATGGGTATCGCTGTCCAATTCAGGATAATCGCCGTGCTTCAGCGCAAACTTGAAGAGATTGCAGAGGAACAGAGGAAGCGAGACGAAGAAGCCGAGGCTCAAGCTGCGAACAGATTTGCATCGGTACTGCAAGAGCGGGATGAATGGGAAAAAGAACATGGCACCTTGTCCAGACATGGGAGGAACGAGAGTGGTTACTCGAACATGCCGCTCATGAAGGACTTGGACGGGACTATTTCACCAACAGCTGATGAACATCGTTCATCTACTTTCACTCTTGTTAATGACCGTCGTCCACGTTATCAATCAGGCGTCTCTGATTTCCTTGCCGCACCGACGCCTGAGGACGATCTGAACCGTGCGGTCAGAAATCCTCAGACTCCTGGTGCTTTACCGGCAATGGATCTTGGACTGGGTATCGCACAAGACGTTCCGCGCAACTTTATTGCTGAAGGGCGGGAGTCGGCCGCGCCTAAACCGACCCCCCAGCAACTGGAAGAGCTGAAGAAGAAGGAAGAACTGTTACTCGAAATCCAAACAATCCGAAAGTCAATAGAGCAGCTGAAATCTGAAACGCCATCTTCCTCGGACGGGTCTCGCCATCCTTCATTGGCCTCTAGGCGTACGCTCAGTATGGATGCCTACACCCATCTCTTACCTGGACCCTCGCACTTGCGTCCACCAAGAGAGCACGATCCTCGCAGTAGAGTCAAGTCCATGGAGCTCTCTACCTTGTCTCAATCTTCCGCGCTTGGGGAATCTATTGGTCGACCTACAAGCGTTCCCCTCCGTGACCAGGATCAAGATTGGGATGCATACGTTCGTGATCGTAAGTTGTTACAACCTCCGGCTGGCGTGACACCACCCATAGCGACGACACCTCTGACGCCCCGGGTTATGGCACCGGCGGTCGCTGAGGCGCTCAGTCAACGCAGGCGACGCGAGAGTGCTCTCGAACAAGGCGTGGATTCTTTGTCAGACGATACACCTGTAGCAAATGTAGGCAGAGTGCAACACAAAAAGGCAAGCTCGTCGGGCAACATTCCCGTTTCTATTCTTCCACCTCGTACGACGCCCATTGTTGCTCCGACACCGCAGAGGCCAGCCGCTACCCGTACGCGCACTTTCGAGGAGCTCAACCAGAGACATCGCGAAAAGATGAGAGATCTACAGGGCCCTCTGACGGAGGCTGAGAGAAAGCACGCCGAGCTCGAGGCTGCCAAGAACCGTTGGGAGAGATCTAAGGCGCTCGAGAAAGATGCGGTAACAAAGAGGCAGGCGGAAAAGGCAGCTTTGTACGTCAAGGGCGAAAAGAAGAGAAAGTCGGAGGACGAGCCTGAGAGAACTGCTCGGTCGTCTTTACCACTTGGTGAATCTGGACCACGACGCTCTTCGCGGTCCCTTTCGGCCGACAAGCTTGCTGCGCTTGGGGGGCCTTCGAAGCGATTGTCGACTTTGAAAGTGGAGGACTGGCAGAAATACCAGCAAGGGGTGGGGGAACAACCCGAACGGCGTGGATCCAAGACGGAGAGTATCCCGTTCCCTGAGAATTCGCGAGCGCGTGATCGTCGCAAGGGTGATCGTCGCGACCCACCGAATTGATGAACAGTTTATTGTAATTTGGGACTTGAAAAAAAGGACTGCGTTGGAAATGTTTAATATTTAGGATTAGTTTTGTTCGGCAAGTTCCGTCGTGGGAATACAAAAGCGCGAGAAAAAATGAGACAACGTGTGAAGAGAGCTCAAGTTTGTTCCCACATACCAACTGATTCTCCCACATCAGCTTTTATTGCACAAGTCATGAGAAACTTTGTGCAACCTGGTGGTCCTTTCCAGTCTCCGTCTTTCTCCACTGACCACTTCCATATGCCAGACACAGATTCACACCCTCCTCCTTTGGGGGGTTCTCAGAATCCATCTCGTGCTGCCTCGCCGTCGCATTTGAATCTACTCGTAAGTACCGTACAATTTAATTCGCTAACAAGTTTTCTAATAATCTCCAGTCTGCACCATCCAGTGGTCTACCACCCGTCCCATCAACATCAGCCCCACCGATCACTAGTTCTGACCCCAATGCTTCCATTCAGTCTATATTGGCAGCTTCTAGTAAACCCCCCGACGGTCAAATCCCTCCCTGGAACGTTTCTACTCATCACGAAGTGGCCGGTCCAGTCTTGAGTCAGGTCAGCTACCACCCTCAATTATTCCCCAACTTGTTTCGCTAATCTCATCAACAGTCATTCACTAGTAAACGTAAATTAGATGATGCTGACTCGGAGGATCCCCACAACAAAATTCGTCGCATCGTTCGCGACCATGTTTCACAAGATCCCTCACGTGTTATGCCAATGACCACTGTCATCTGCTTGCACGCTGCAGTTGCCCAGAAATCGTATGGAAGTGAAAAACGCTTCCTCTGTCCGCCTCCTGTCGTTCGCATCGAGGGGCCCGTATGGCACATGCGGTCACAACAATTGTCTATGGCGGTCGTTTCTGAAAATGGCGAGCGTTCTTTCGAACAGAAGGCTCCTTTGGACACCAACATGTCATCTAGCTTCAAGTTTTTGCATGTTACCGGCACTGCAAAAGCCAAAAGTTTCCAGCTCTCTCTCGATATTGCAGAACCTCCTCCCCCGGCACTCACGCCAGAAGGCGCAGATGTCCCAACTGGCCGTGTTTGGGCTTCCTTTGACTCGGCTCCCGTCACAATCATATCTAAACCATCCAAGAAAACTGCCAAAACGCGAAACATATCTTCGTGTATCCTTGCTGGCGGTCCAGTTTCTCTTTTCAACCGCATCAACTCTCAAACGGTACGCACCAAATACATGACCATTGACCACGCACAGCTGTGTGCCAGTAACGTCGCGTGGTCTGCTTTCAATGTTAACGTCATACGCCGCCCTGGCGATACCCCTGCTGGTGCGTGTGATGCCCAAATGATTTTAATGTATACTCATGGTTTATGTACAGGTGGCCAGCAACCAGTAACATATGGTTGTGAAATAGTTCTCTCAGATACACAATCAGGAATCTCGACTTCCCCCCTTGTCATTCGCAAGGTCGATAAAGGCAAGGTTTCTGCCGATGATGGCGGACCTGTCAGTCAGATGCAAAAAATCGCTTTGCAGAGAGTCAACCCTGATGGTTCTCGACATTATTTGTCTGCTGCCGGTCCCGTTCCCGGAACGGCAGGCGTCATCGCACCCCCTGCACCGGGCATGTCCTCACAGGCTGGTACACATCCATTGCTATTCCAGTCGCCTCGCGTCCGAGATGAGCTGAAAGATGGTGTTCGTGTCATTTCGGATGAAGTGGATGACTACCTGTGCTGGACGATTGTTGGAATTTGTACGTGATACTGTACTTTGTAAGTGCGTTCATGCGCTGAAAATCATCTCCTATTCAGCAAAGTTTCAATACACCTTCTTCGACGCGTTTGGCCAGAACAACAAGATCCCTGACATGCCAATGACCCCCTTTCCTACCCTCTTCACTGCCCCAGTCTACCGTCCTGCCAATAACACCGTTGAGTTAACGGTTTCGAATTTCTTCTATGAGGATCATGCGAATAGAACACAAAAACCTCTTGATGTATATCTTGGCAACCTAGGCCCATTGCGTCACCGTATCTATCACACTACCCCTCCCGGCCCTTTGACGAACATATCACCGTTTGTCCAATCGATGGGTCTTCAAGATACTGGAGGTCCTTCAGGCGAACAGCAATCCGTTGCTGAATCACCTGAAAGTTCGTCTAAAACTCCTGCCCCACCGCGGTATATCCCTCCAGCGCCTTTACACACGATTGTTATCGTTGAGATGCCTCCATTGGCGGATGTCATCAAGGCGCTCGAGGAAGACGCATTGCCGCCGACCGATGTAGCTCAGAACACTGACCACTCCGCACCGCTTAATGATTCTTCGACATCAGGTGCGCCACCACCCCAGAACGGCAATGGTATGCCACCGCCCTCGATAGCGGGGCGTAGTCTTCCCCTGCTCTTTATTCGAGCATCTGACGGCGTTGGTTATCATTCCGGTCGCACAATCGCGTGTGAAAACGTCTTTCAAACCATGGATTTGGGCATGACAGGTAGTCCATCGAGTCCATCCGGAGGACACATTGATACCGGTTGGCTTGCAGCAGCTCAACTGGCGACTCAGCAAGATGGCGGACTACATGGTTGGACTTTGAGGGTTATGTAGAGATGACTTGCTCACTTCACGTCATGCATACTTTGATTTTCTGCTTTGTTGTGGACGGTTCACTTGGTGGTACTATATCTCTAATTTGCTGTGTTACTTGTGTTGTCAATGATAAATGTATATGTACGATAGTATTATCATTACAGGTTACATAACCCATGAAACGTTCGCAATTGCGTCTTTACCCTTTTGTGGCCTTTTTCAAGCATCGATAAGCCACTCAAGCTCCGGCAACCGTATATAAACGTTCCCCCAAAGCTTTTTATCATTGTTTTCTTCCAACTTTTTTACACAGAAAAATGCATTCAAATGATGGAATTCGATCCCAACTGGAATGGTCGTCAACATTAAGCACCACGACCGCACCCCTGCCTTCAGAGGATACCAAGTTTCTCCGAAAAGTACGTTGTACTTTTCTTTGAAGAATGTAAGAACATGGCCTTATCCAACACAGACCTCTATCATCGCGACCATTGGTACTTTCATCTTTGAGTAGGTACCGTCAGCGCTTACGATAGATTACATGCAGGACCGAAGGTCAACACCGTTCAGAAACTTCAAGAACTCAGACGTGCAGGTGTTAATATTGGTGAGCAACCATAGCTATGCCTTGAATGCCCTTTCTGATCTAAAGTACCAATAGTCCGCATGAACTTTTCGCATGGATCATACGAATACCACCAAAGCGTTATCGACAATACCAGGAAGATGGTTGCTGGTAAAAAAAAAATCTGCTCGGCATCATTTCCTTTACCTAAAACTTCCTCTCAGCTGAACCCACAGGCCGCCCCGTTGCAATCGCTTTGGATACAGTCCGTAAACTTGCCCTAAATGTTGACTGTCTACAAGCTTATATGAATGTCTTGCAGAAAGGCCCTGAGATTCGTACTGGGTTAATGCGGGATAACATGGATGTACGTCATACTGGCTAGCCATCTGCGTCAAATTTATGGAGCAAATAATCTCAGATCAATGTTCAAGCTGGGCACGAGTTTACTCTCTCGACTGACCCAAGATACGCAGAATCTTGCGACGATAAGTTCATGTGGGTTGACTACGTGCGTTTTCTGATTCTCAACATTGTCGTTATGATTTGAATCTGGCTATTTAGCAAAACTTGCCCAAGGTCACAGCACCTGGAAAGCTCATCTACGTCGACGATGGTCTGCAAACATTCCCCTGAATTGCTGAAATGAATGGCTAAATTGACAACAGGTATCCTGACCCTTCTCGTCCTCTCCATCGACGGCACAAACGTCCGAGTCCGCACTCTGAACAATGGAACCCTTTCGTCACGGAAAGGTGTTAATCTCCCCAAAACAGCCGTTGATCTTCCTGCTCTGTCTGAGAAGGACAAGAAAGATTTGATATTTGGTGTGAAGAATGGTGTAGATATGATCTTCGCCTCCTTTATTCGCTGCGCGCAGGACGTCCAAGACATCCGCGAGGTTCTTGGTCCTGACGGTGCTAACATCAAGGTAATCGTGAAGATCGAGAACGAACAAGGTGTTGAAAATTTCGACGAAATCTTGAGGGAGACGGATGGTGTCATGGTCGCTCGTGGCGATCTCGGCATTGAAATCCCTGCGAGTCAAGTCTTCTTAGCCCAGAAGATGATGATTGCGAAGTGTAATATTGCTGGAAAGCCTGTCATTGTTGCTACACAGATGCTCGAGGTAAGCTCGTGCCGTTGATTAGCAGGTATAACCACTCAGTTTCAATTTTCAGTCCATGACGGTGAATATCAGTCTTGATACCATGCCTTTATCTAAGGACTCTCTTGTAGTATAATCCGAGGCCAACCCGTGCGGAGGTCAGCGATGTCGCCAACGCTGTCCTTGATGGAGCTGATTGTGTCATGTTGTCTGGAGAGACAGCAAAGGGCGCATACCCTATCCATTCTGGCATGTCCATTCCCTTCTCACCCATGTTTAATGAGCACTTGCTAATGTCTTGTTCTTCAGTTCTCATGATGGCTGAAACGTGTCTTCTTGCCGAGTCTGCTATCTGCTATCCTCCTTTGTACGCCGAACTCACAGCAGCTCAACCTCGCCCCACGGAGACACCAGAGACAGTAGCCATCGCCGCAGTTGCGGCGGCATTGGAGCAAAATGCTGCAGCAATTCTTGTTCTTTCTACGAGCGGGAGCACCGCTCGCCTGATTTCCAAATATCGCCCCAGGGTTCCAATCATCACAGGTGCGTATTGTGTAAATATTCATGGTGAAGATATTCACGGAAATATCCGACCAGTCACCCGCAATGAGCAAACTGCGCGTCAGATTCATTTGCATCGTGGATGCTACCCCTTCTGGTACCCAGAGCCTAGGGGTATCCAAGGCCATCAATGGCAGACCGACGTAAGATCTGGTTTCGTCGGTTCAAGCTGCTGTATTGACACAGTCTGATCATAAAGGTCGACAATCGTATCCGCTTTGGCTTGCGCAACGCCCTGGCCTTGAACATCATCAAGACAGGGTCCACTATTATCGCAGTGCAAGGCTGGAAGGGTGGCCTTGGACATACCAACACGTTGCGCATCTTGTCCGTTCCTACTGACCCTGCCGACTTGGAGTTGCAACCTCTGGGCGCAAACTAAAGACTGTTCTTGATACTCGTACGACTCGTGATAACCCGCTGTTAGTGATAGAGAAAGATTGTACGTATATCGCGCCTAGAGTCATTCTGATTGCCTGTAAATGTCATAGACCTAGTTGATAATCAGCTTGAGTCCACTCTACAAACCTCCGCCAACTTGAACTGAATGTACGTGGCAACGGGTCACCGATGATTTCCCACGGACACTGCCAATTATTTAAAATAAATGGTATAGCCCCCGGTACCTTCAAGTTCGGTCCTCTTCCAGCCAGTTCACCCGGTCGTAGCTGTGACGTTCTCTATGCCGTCCTCGGTGTATTTCCCACCACAACGGGGTAATGGTCTCCGAGAAAAAGGCCGCGCCTCAAATGGCCTTCCTACTTTCTCTTCTGCTGTTCAAGAAAAGTTACATTCGCAGCCTCATATAATGTCTTGGATGATTCCTGTATCATTTCCCATTCCAGGAATGCGGAATCGTCGACTTCGGATCCTGATGCCCAATCCCATTCGCTTTCACCAATACAGCGTCGCACGTTGGGGTCAAACAAAGGGTCCATTTATTCTTTGTCTTGCGTTCCTTGCAATGGTTTTTGGCCTTTTTGCTTTGGGGAAGCGGTTTGGCACGCACAACAAGCAGTGGCCAATGGGGCTTTCCCCCGGAGACCCGCCCACTCTGGTTTTTAGACGGGAAGACCTGCAACGCATATGGAAGTGGGAAATTGCAAGTGGCCATTATCCCAGCGCTGAATCTCGTAGGCGAATCCTAATTTCTCGTGTTCTGTCGTCAATGACGCCGCTTTTCAGTCCCAGTGCAGATAGGCCTCACATCACCACCCTTAAACCCAGCGCTACCCGCACGAAATAAACCTACCATCCCTTCACGATTTAGACCACCTCCAGGACCTTTTGCCACGGACACCGCTGGGGTTGGCTCAAAACGAACATATCTTGATCTCCAAAGTCAGCCTCCAAATGTTGCTTATCCACCTCGGCCTGTACCTGGAAGTGTTGCAGATATGGACGTGGTTATGAAGCACTGTGATTTCTCTCAACAAAAGGTATATTGAAACACTATCGTATATGATGGCCTGGCTCATGGCATTTCGTCTTAGTATGTACGTGATTGTTTAGAAGTCCTTCGAGTAGGTGGAGGGCTGGATAATGGGAACAAGATGAGACGTGGAAAGACGGACGAATGGAAGTATATTTATGTGGAAACGGGAGGGGTTGAGAATGCCATAGAACCAACCCCGGTCAGTAACTTTGGCCAAGTCGCCGCTATGCCTAACTCCCCAGGTGAGCGCGACAACGACCCCGAGGTCGGGCTATCGAAAAGGCGAGGTGCTGAATGGGAAGGCCAAATCTTTTTCCCACCACCTGTAAAACGTCAACGGTCTTCCAATGCATCTCCTTGCGATGACCAGTATCCTCGACTATTCCACATGTTTTGGACCGGACCTTTCACGGATAAGCCGTATCTCGCGCTGCTCTCATTCTTGTACACGCAGAATGTCGGCCTTCAGCAACGCGAATACCCCAAAGATTCCCCCGTTTGTCGCCCAAAGTTTTGGCTTTGGATTAACCCTGGTCCTGCTGCTGCCGTCCCAAATCCCTCAGCAACACGAGACATGTTTGACCAGCTCAAGTTAAACCCTTGGGCTGCGCCATTCCTCCATCCTCGTTTCAAGGATGTAATCCAGTTCAAACTTTGGAATACCACCGAACAACTGGATGGAATACCAGAATTAAAGGACGAATGGCGCGCGTTGAAGGACACTTTGTTCAACTCTGGTGGTCACATTATCAATGTTCCAGTCGATAAGCAGAAGGGCCAAGATCCTGCACCCTCGACTTCGGATATCACAAATGGGACCGCGGCAGTAAAACCTTCACCTACCGGTGTTGGCAAAGGGGACGAGGACGATATGCTGAACCGCACGGGGTCGAAATCTTCCTCATCATACGACAGACTGTCCGTCATCTTGTCGGATATGGCACGGTTCGTTCTCTGCCATCGCTTTGGAGGGATATATCTGGATGCGGATACAATATTCCTGCGCGATTGGGAAGAAATGTGGGGATGGCAAGGTGCTTTCGCATATCGATGGTCTCGCCTTGAGAAGTACAACACCGCCGTTCTGCACCTGAACAAGGGTTCGGCTCTTGGTACCTTCCTGTTCCGCACGGCGCTAAAGAACGGTTTGGATTTCCATCCAATGACCGTGTCACGTTACCTAAAGGACGCCTATCTCGAGACATTGTTGCTTCGCCTTCCTGATGCTCTGTTCGATTCGGCGTGGCTGAATACAGAGTATTATCAGCGCGATCGTCCTCCTCAACCGTACTTTTATGAGTGAGCTTATGTAAACAACTTACAAGTCAGACTTGTACTAAATAATTGTCAGATTTGGCGACTTCTTTGATACACCAGTCCAGAACAGCGCTGCACCTCAAGCATTAGGCTTCGACGGCTTCTTCAAAGGGGCATATTCTTATCATTTCCATAATTTTTGGTACGTTTTTCCACCGCCGAATTAATCCTAGCTTCATGTCAATCATTAGGTGGAAACCCTTCGACCCGTCACGCAACTGGCCAGACCTTGGACCTCGCTTCCTTGCTGGCGAACGTGCAGCTCGGGCCGCCGCAAATCTAGAAAATGAGCAAACTCATCTCAGTGCTGGTGCCAGTGTCAGTGACGTTCAAGAGGATCCAGTTTATCAAGTGGATAGCGTCGAAGACGACAAGCGAGATCTGGACTGGGCAACTGTTCTGAAGAGAACATTCGAAGCATACATTCGTGGTGAACGGCCGAACATGTATGGGGAGTGGATTGAGTGGTGACGATACACATTTTGACTTTGTATCACCCCGCCGTAACTGCCCATGGGAAGGACACAACGTGATGCCCGTACTGTATATAGTAAAAATTACTCCTTGTCATGGAATAGTTGTTCAACTATAGATATATACCCTAGGTATAGTGTCGGATAATCTGATATCATGAATGTTTTCTTTGCACTTTTTTAGAGAAACGCAACTGGCAAGGATAAAGAATTCCCGCCACCGTAGGTAGTGTGTCTTGGAGGACGTTACGAAGCTAAGATAAGGAGTGTCTGTCCCATGCCAATTTTTTGTAGAAACAGTCTTCTTTACACACTCAGCCTGACCCGTTGTATTTATTCAGGTTGACCGTGACAAAATAGCTATAGGAAGTACACCATTACTGCAAAGCCTTGCGCGCCAGGATAGTATGTAATTTTCATTTAGTCTTGAGTACTGTCACTGAATCTTGCCTTTAGAATTTACTGGTAGCGGCCACGAATGTGCCCTAACATGGCACCAGGCCTGTTGAAGTAGCCACCGTTCCCGTGAAATGTACACTTATCGATATTGCCTCCGGCCGAACTGCATTGTGATACAAGAATACAAAGCACGGATTCTTCTACGTCTTTCGGACTTGTGGGATCGAGTCTATCATTTGGCCAACTTGGCCTGCGCAGTGACGACCGTTGCTTTAAGATCGGTAATGACTTTCTCGGGATTGGGTGCACCGAAAATAGCGGTCCCAGCGACAATAACATTACTACCTGAACACAGCAGCATAGTGAGAGTGAGATTCATGAATCGCGGCATTCACTAACCTGCATCTGCGCAAGCGTCAATTGTCTTGGGGCCTACTCCGCCGTCTACTTCTATGTCTTTATCAGGGAAGCGGGCACGGAGCTCGGACACTTTGGGTACGCAACGGTCCAAGAACTTTTGACCCCCTCGGCCTACATATGATAAGTATAAATTCGAGGATAAAAGTTATTGGTGAAAAGCACCTGGATACACTGTCATGACGAGTAACATATCGGCAGATTTAGCTACTTCATCTGTTATAGCTAACGAGGGTGTGTCAGGGGAAATGGCGACACCCGCCTTCATTCTCTTTTCGTGAATTGTGTTGATAAGGGAAAGGGGGTTAGCTGTTACACGAAAATTGACAAGTGAGCAATGGAGGGATGGAGTATGAACATATCTGACTTGTTGCTTCGAGATGAAAGCAGTATAGGGACCCTCCCGCGTCTGCGATATCATTTACCCACTTTGAAGAGTTGATAGAGCAGAAGGTAGATACAACATGGGCCTACTTTCTCTGGTTCGGCTACCATCATATGGCAATCCATGAATATCCCAGGAACACCTTTCGAAACGCACGCTAAAATGGGCGCACCTACAGGTAGAGGATAAGTTGAGATCTGAAAAAAAAAAACACAAGTGGAGAACAAACCCATGGTGATACTAGGAACGAAATGGCTGATGAACTTGTTATGATCAGCATATCATGAGGTGTAGGTTTGAGTGATCACCCATCCATAACATCTACGGTTTGCATCATGATTAGACTGCAAATCTCCAAGTTACAGTCGTACCCATGTGAAGCCATTCGGCCCCTCCCTTTATCATCCTCTTGCATTCTGCAGTGAGCTGACCAAAATCTGATGCTAACACAGAGGGCGATATGATCGCGCGAGGCATATCGTGGCGGTGATGTTGGCACGCCGTGAGGCTGTTTTGTGCGCAGTACTCGCAGTACACCGCTCACCTGGCACGGCTCCACAAGTTATGCGATCATCGTATAAGTTCACAACGAATTATTCGATATCAATTCTGACTTTGCACCCCCCCAGCATCTAAATCATGTTCGCTAAAATATTACTTTCCTTCTTAATCGTCTTCGTCGTCGTTGTCAACGGTGCTCAGGTCCAGCAACGGCAGAGTAAGGCTACCTTGAACCAGCCATCGTCTAACTGTCTAATGTTAATGGCTTGCAGTTGACAGTGTATTCAATACTCTTACGTCCGAAGCCGGTTCTGTGTTTAGCGAAGCCACATCTGCTGGTAAGCAACGATTGGACTTGTGATATATTTGTTGAATTTACATTCCCCACAGCTGCCTCTGTCGCGACTGAGGTTACTTCGGGCGCTGGACAAGTGTTTAAAACTGTGACCTGTGAGTGTTAGTTACGCCATCAATGCGAGTGTTACCTGACAGAACCGCCAAATTGTCAGCCGTCGCTGGTTCGCTTGTAACTGTAGTCACCTCCGAAGGTGGTCAAGCCATTACGCTGGCCACCAGTGGTGCAGGAGTAGTGACTACTTTTGCCGGATCGGTTTTTACGGCGGCCACTAGCGCTGCTGGTTCGTTGGCATCGAGTGCAACCCATAGCTCAAGTGCCGGAGCCAGTACTTACACTTTCGGTTGCACCTCGTCAGTAGTGACAGGCTTGGTCAGTGTTCTAGCCAGCGCGTTGGTGGGTGTTTGGATTACACTCTGATTCTTTGTATACAAACGAACATCGTTGGACTCCATCTCGAGCTCCATTTTTCATTACTACAATACTTTTGACCTTGTATTTAATTGCATTCATTATGCGTACACATTACGCGTAGTATGCTGGACTTTTTGCAATATTACTCTGCATACATGTATCGTGCGCTTTCGTCTCTGCTGTGGACCTTGTCAAAGACCTCAGCTGTACGACACTCCGTGCCCGCAATATCGAGAAATTTGACCCTACCCTGACGGGAGGAATCGGCAGTGCTTTGCGTCCCGTTGCGGGCAGAGGCAATATACGAGAAACTAACAGAGATCTGGGAGGAGTTGGCGCCGTTGGCTTAGAATGAAGGGACATCAATTTAGCCGTGTCGAAAATGTGCAACAAGTGTTGATAGCGGACGACACGGGGCTAAGTCAAATAGTAGTGGCACGAGGAAGGTCACAAGGCGAGCTGCTCCCAATATCTCTATGATATCTACTCGGACTCGCTCACGTCTTTATTAACCTTGATCCAAAACAATCAATGGAACAGTATTACAACCAGAGGGAACATAAACATACGTGGGGGTTAAAGAAAAGGGTGTTCATGCCCCAGGGGAAAGGCTTAACCCTTCTGTTCATGTACTCATAGTCTGGGATGTCAGGCAATTTTCCATCGTTCTCCGCTTTAATGTGTTCTGTATGTGCGGCGTGTTCTGTCTCCACGTTGTAGACCCATGCGACGCAGACGCCAACTAAGGTGATTAGGTTATGACCTAGATATTACGAGAAGGACGAGCCGACGAACCAGCAGGAAAGCAGACGTAGAAGCTGGTAGGCAAGTTAACTCCCACTTCAAGAGTATATGTAACACCAATTATACCTAATTTTTCGCCAAAGATCGGTAGTTTCTAAAGAAGGTTGTCAGCCCTCTTAGATGGTTGGTTTGGAAGTCCCATTCGCACCACTTGCGTGGGCCTGCAAAGCGGCATGCTCAGAAGCGTACTTGGTTGCGCCAGAGTGTGCAGTGGTGAGGCTGCGAGACTTGGGCATAGAGCGAGCGACGGTGCGCAACGCATTACGAGCGATGAAAGCCATGGTGGTAACTTGAAAGAGGTCCACCCGGTTGTTTCCGAAGATAATTTAAAGTCCGAGTACTGGCCTAGGCTAGCTGCTGACGCGTCGAGTCTCCCAAAAGTTCGACCATGGTCGCCCGTTCTCAGTCCTCTGCTGCTGGCGTTCTCGCTTTACTTTCAGAACCGGACCCGCTATTTAAGCAGCATGCCCTGCAGGCCCTCAGCCCTCTTGTACCCCAGTTTTGGGCAGAAATTTCTGAGCACATTGTCCTTATGTGCGTTACGGAGCTGTTTCATTTGCAGTCATCTCTCTCACACACCCTTAACTTTCCTAGTGAATCTCTGTACGAGAGCGATGAACTCTCAAAAGATGCCCGTGACTCGGCTGCACTCTTGGCTAGCAAGGTTTACTATTTCCTCGGGGAATATGACGAAGCCCTTTCGTTTGCTTTAGGCGCAGGTAGCGCGTTCGAAGCAGAAAGTCGCGCCTATGGAGCGGAGGAGTACGTTGAGACAATTGTTTGTAAGTGATGCTTTTTTTCCTCGGGGTGAAGCTCAGTGCCACACCATGAAGCCAAGGCCATTGATAGATATATTCAATTGAGGGCCGAACCACAAACAGGACAACAGGACAAGATTGACCCGCGTCTTCAAAATATCATCGAGAGGATATTCGAGCAATGTATCGAAGAAGAGGAATATAAACAAGTGAATACATTGCCTCCCACTTCTTCTTTTTCCGCCTCTTAAGTTGTCTGCTTTATCCAGGCCATTGGGATTGCTCTTGAATCCCATCGCTTGGACATCATTTCTGAGGTTTATCAACGAACAGAAGATATTTCTCTGTTATCCTACGCCATGGAAGGGGTTCTCGACGCAGGCTTTTCGCTTTCTTATCGCGACCAAGTCCTCCACTTTTTGCTTCCCCTCTTTCCGCAACCCTCGACAGCTACTAAGTCCCCTCACATCCACTCCCTTACGCGCTTGCTCGTTACGCTCGGCAGCCCATCACTGACGGTTTCACTCTTGGCTTCGCTTGTCCCGAAGGAAAACCTTCTAGCATATCAATTTGCTTTTGACCTCGTAGAAGGGGGTGCTCAAGATTTCCTGGAGAGTGTCCGTAGTGAATTACCAGAGGGTGAAGGGGTATGCTTTGTTCCAGACAACGTCACCTTCGCAAACTGAACTGGTAATGTGCAGGAAACGAAGGAAGTATACGATAAGCTGAGGAACATTTTCACCGGTCAAGAATCAGTAAAGCTATATCTCGAATTTCTCAAGCGAAACAACAGGGTCGACATGCTCATTCTCAAGAATACCAAGGTAATCCTGCAACTCTCTCAACCCATGATCTGTTAGCTGATTGATGTCGATTCCAGGAAGCACTAGAGCCGCGATCTTCTATATACCACACTGCGCTCACATTACAAAATGCCTATATGCATTCCGGAACAACCTCAGACGTTTTTTTGCGAGAGAATCTGGAGTGGCTTGGTCTGGCTTCCAACTGGTCCAAGTTCTCTGCTACGGCAGGTCTCGGAGTGATTCATAAGGGCTACTTCGAGCAAGGTATGACAATTCTGGGCCCTTACTTGCCTCAAAGTGGCGGCGAAAGCCAAATTCAAGGGGCCGCGTATTCCGAGGGCGGCGCTTTGTACGCTTTGGGTTTGATCAATGCAGGATGTGGAAGCGGTCGTTCAGTAGAAGGGTACCTTCGGGAGACACTAAAGGCCGCGCAGGGTGAAGTTGTGCAACACGGAGCGGCCTTGGGGCTTGGTGTTGCTGGCATGGGTGGCAAGAATGCGGATGCGTATGATGATCTAAAGCAGACTCTCTTCACGGATTCAGCTGTAGCGGGCGAAGCAGCAGGGTTCGCCATGGGCTTGGTTATGCTCGGAACGGCAGATGCGAATTGTGCAGAGGAAATGCTTACGTATGCCCGAGAGACGCAACACGAGAAGATTATCCGAGGCCTTGCCGTCGGCGTTGCTTTCATTTATTATGGCCGCCAGGAGGAAGCGGATACCACAATAAAACTACTGCTAGCTGAAAAGGTACGCTAAAACATACTGACTTCATGACGTGGTCCGTGATTGACCGATCTCGTGGCAGGATCCTATTCTCCGATACGGAGGCGTCTATGCTTTGGCGCTGGCTTATGCAGGAACATCGAATAACGATGCCATCCGGCAAATACTACATATCGCTGTTTCAGATACTTCGGACGATGTTCGTCGGGCAGCAGTGACTTCACTGGCGTTCTTGTTGTTCAAAAACCCCGGTCAGGTACCAAGAATTGTACAACTCTTGAGTGAAAGCTACAATCCTCATGTCCGTTGTGGCGCCACTCTAGCGTTGGGCATTGCTTGCGCTGGCACTGGACTCCAGGTGAGTGTATGTCGACTTTACCGTCTTCATTCTTGACCTCCATGTCATTCTTAGGATGCTGTTGACATCTTAGAACCCATGACAAAAGATAGCGTAGATTTCGTTCGCCAGGGAGCGTTTGTGGCGCTCGGCATGATTCTGGTTCAGCAGTCCGATGCATCGTCACCTTCTCTTGCATCTACTCGCGCGCTTTACACCAAAGTTGTATCTGACAAACACGAAGACCCCATGGCTCGGTTTGGTGCCGCACTTGGACAAGGTTTCATTGACGCTGGTGGCCGCAATGTCACCATTAGTTTACAGAGCCGGGCTGGGAGCAGAAACACAAGTGCAATTGTCGGCATGGTCATGTTCTGTCAGTTTTGGTATTGGTATCCATTGGCTCATTGCGCTTGTTTGGCGTTTGAGCCAACAGGCATCATTGGTTTGAACGCTGATCTAAAGGTGCAACCAGTTTGACGAACTTGCAGTTGTTCATAAAACTCACGTCAACGTTTCTAGGCTCCCGAATTTGAATATGTGTCGAATGCTAAGCCTAGCCTGTTTGCATATCCCGCTTCGACTAAGCCTCCCAAGAAGGAAGCGGTGGCCAAGGTAGCCACTGTCGTATTGTCCACGACCGCGAAAGTCAAGGCCAGGGAAAAAAAGAAAGCGGCGGCTGACGGCGATTCCATGGATACCGTGAGTGTGAAATAAACTGAAATAACCCCTCTGACGGCAGTATTAGGATGACAAGAGAGAAATTGATCCTGATGTAGAAATGAAATCCGACGTGCCGTCAACTAAGCATGGTGACATCTCCCCCATCAACGGTTCCATCTCCAACCTTGCCGATGAAGCCAAGGCTTCGACGTCTTCAGTCAAACCCCCACGGAAAATCGAACCTTCATTTGAAATGTTGCCCAACTTCTCACGGGTGACCCCTGCTCAATTGGTACATATAACATTCCCGAACGACGGTCGATACCAGCCAGTACGTCCTGTGTCCACGAAGTCAAGTACTATCGGTACAAAGGCCTCCGTTACCGCAATAGGCATTACATCACCTACAGCTGCTCTCGGTTTAGCATCGACGAAGTATGTAGGTGGTGGTGGCGTATTGATCCTCGAGGATATGCGTCCCGACGAGGAAGCGAAATTCATTGAATTCGATGCCCCCCTCATTGAAGAGACGCCATCAGGGCCTGCACATGGGGTTGCTGTTCCCAACGGCCACGCAATCGTCGCCTCAGGCCCTCATATTGCGTTGGATGAGAATTCGCCGGATGCTGATCCGCCAGAATCGTTCGAGGTTCGTTTATCTGATCTGATCTTGTCCGATAATCTACTAATCTTGCCAACATACAGTACCCTTTTGATAATGACGCTTAAATTGAACTTTTACTACTACTTAGATTGTTTTCTAATATCTATGCTTTTCACTGGGAAGTCATCAAAAGTGTTCTTCTACGATTCCAACATATTGGAGATCGGCCTACTTCTGCGTCTTCGATGCTTTCTTTACCTCAAGGCCAGAAGCATTAAGTGAAAGACGTGAGTTCAGGGACAACATCAATGGCCAGTGAAAACAGGGTTTGATGTTATATGATGGAAGATTCGTCGATTTCTATTTCTACATTTTGACATGAGGTTGTCAGAATGAAATGCCCTGCATGGAAGTTCCTTATCCATATCGCGTTATCCACAGTTTCGTAGTGTTCCTACGTGCGATAGCGGCATTGGAGGAATCCATACCCAAAGGTTGACCAGTCCGCTTCTTACTCTCGGTGACCAGTTGAAAGGATGGTTTCCGGCCTTGGTCAGGGGACGAGGTTCTAGTAGACCGCGTGGACTCGATTATAGGAACTGAAGGATTATGTCTGGGAAAACAGTCCTCGACCCGCTTGTAAATAGCCTCTTGCGGAGGCAGAGACTCGCCAATCACACGAGGAGGTATCACAATAACGGGTCTCAAAGGTGGAGGAAGCCGAGGCCTGTTCGTAAGGTAGGACAGGGACGTTTGAGATGAGGCACAACTCGGCGACACTGAGACAGACTCATCAATGGCAGGAGTAGCCGTTGAGGAACGAGCCGACGCGGCTTCGGGTATCACAGACAGCCTGATCACAGCAGGACTTTGTGACCGGATAGCAGTATTTACTCTCACGGATTGTCCCTGAAACTGTGCAGATGACGAGTCAATTAGTCTTGGAGAAGACTGGTCATTTGGGCAAGCAGGAGACCGGTCAAGTGGTTGCGACGGAATAGGTGGAAGGGGTCGTATGATCGTAGGCAAAGGCCGTTGGTAGGGGCGGTGCCACGGGATCACATCATGAGGTAAAGAGGAAGAGGGTGGCGGCGGGGTTGGAGTTTGAGTGTCGCGTCGAAGTAGGAGAGGTGGTGAGGAACCAGGAGTTACAGTGGGCAACATAGGCAGAGTGTGAAGCGTGGGCGTAGGAGGGTTAGGTAGAGGCAGGGGTGTATGGAGTACGGGTAGAGTGAAAAGCGTAGGCGAAGGAGGCACCAGTGGGGATGGAGGCGGCGGGGTGGGAAGGATGGGAATAGGCGGTACAGGTAGAAGTGGAGGTATGGGAAGTGTTGGCAGAATAGACAGAAAGGGAGGGACAGGTGGAGGTGGATGGACAGATATGTCGAGTGGTGGTGGCGGCAGCGGAGAAGGTGGAGGTGACAGGCGTGGTGGGGGAGCAGTTGTCAAGTCCAACAAATCTTCAGACGGGCCATCGAGCATTTGAACAATCCAACCGTGTTCATCAGGTGTTATGAAATTTACTGACTTCGTAACACGCCTGAGCTTGGGACTGAGCGACACAGAAGGTGGAATATCCAAAGAGTTGGCAGCTACTAAAGGCTCTGCGCGAGCATTAGATTCGGAACGTAACCTCAGCGGCCGGACGGTATCCGGCGCCGAGGGACCGCTGTGTACAGCAACGTCGAGCTTATCCGCAGCGACTTCATCCGCCAACTGACCAGGTGATAGCAGTCGTGGACTTTTATCGCCCTGACGTGCACATTTCCATGTGACGGTCCAATTTGGAGGTACTCGTCCTCCGGGCGGTCGTGGACGAGGCTTTCTGACTTCAACTACATCTGCTGAGGCTAGTAAAGTGGGCGCGAAGGGAATTTGAACGTTTTCATGAAGACATCCGTCACGATCTACGCCCCCAGGTAATCGACCTTCCAAATTCAACGCCGGTGCGGGTGTTAGATATGGATGTCGTCGTAGTAGCGTCGCAGGAGATCGATCCACGGGATCGCTACAAGTCACGTTTAGTAAGCACAAAGTAATATATGAGGCAACTTGAAAGTTGTACATCACCAAGCACATGTTCCTGAAGTTAATTGCGTCGATAGATAGAGTAACGTCTTCAGGTACGGGTGGCATCAGTTTGAGCTCGAAGATCTGAGGAATAATTATGTCAGTATGCGTTTCCCATCCGCAGACAGCGTCAACATACTTTATATCTGACAGCCAACAAATCATCCCCAAACCAAGGTCGTTTTCCAGTCCACATCTCCAAGACAAGGCAACCTGCGCTCCAAATATCCGCCTTTTCATTGTACGCTAGCTTCTGCAGAACCTCTGGGGCTGTCCAAAAGTCGTCCTGCGCGGAACTTCGGCATTTGGAGTGACCACAAACGACCAACGTTTCTGCTTTGCCGAAGTTCGATATTTTACATGTGCCAGATGGTGATACGAGAATGTTATCCGCTTTCACGTCCTAGTGGCGAGGAATATGAGCGTGCACGTCATGGTTTCGCTGCTAGATCAAATCACTGACGCAGTGGACAATCCCGCGGGAGTGAAGATACTCCAGGCCGCAAAATATCTGACCTAAGTAGAATCGAACAAGTTCCTCGGGGAACTTGCAATTTGCAAAGAGAGTGTCTCCGATAGAAATACCAGGAACATACTCCAGGAACCTTTTCCGTAGAAAATGAAGGTAATAAGGGAGAAATCACAAAAACAGAGTACAGTCAATACTCACAGGTTTAAACAACTTGGCGAGTCCTCAAACCGCAGGAATTGTACAATGTTTGGGTGATTCAAATCTTTCAGAATATTATATTCCTGTCGAATGGCCCGCACGACGTTCTCTTGTTTTTCGCTAAATACCGACGTAAGCTCAACCTGCTTGACCGAGGACATTTTACCGTTAGATCGATGGGTCGCATGGGTGAGTCCACGAAAGATCCAGTCAACCATCAGGACATTGGCTGACTTGGTAGAAGTTCGGACTCAGGGCTGTAAGCTGTGCAAGACGATTTACATGACGATAATTCCAGTCTTGTCCAAACCAAAGAGGTGTGATCACAAGTTTGATTTAATTGATGCCCCTTCCCATTCATCAGACGAGGAGTCATCGACAGTTATTGGGTTAATCAACGTTCCAACCACTAAATCTGACCCACGCTGACAGTGTAGACTATTAGATGTGGACTCAGGTGGAGGCACACGATTACGATGTGTGCGGACAAATTGTCGCAAAATTCGGAAACTATGAGCCGTGTTCGTTGGTCGGGCATCCATGTCGTCGGTAGCCTCTCCCTCGTGTTCTTCCGTTGGCTCCTCCTCCGAGTCTGAATCACTGTCGAGGGTGAGATCGATAATTGTTTTCATTTTAGCAACTGATGCGGGTTGAACTGAACGAAGAGGATGGTGATTTTTAGGGCGCGTCGCGAATAGTTTTGGAATAGGGGTAGCTGCGGGCCTTGCCCGGGATGCACCAGGCATTCTGGAACAACGTTGCTGGAAATTGTACCGAGCTATTATCAACCAAAAAATCAGAACTTGCGCAAATGGAAGTACTCATATCTGATCATACCGAGTGTCTTGTGCTTTCTGGGTTTTTGCAGTTTCGTGTAAAATGCAACGTTTGCCATCTTGCGTCCAACATTCCGACCATGCTCAGCGTGGTATACATTTAACGGCCTAGATAATCCCGCCTCCCATTGTCGGCTAGCATGTGATCTTAACCACTCATAATAAAAAAGTTGTACGAAACACTGACAAATTATCAAAAACGCTTGCAGCTGCCAGTATAAGCGGCCGAAATGTTGTGCTGACCCACAAGCGAAGAGTTTTGAAGTCATGTTCCATATGATAAGCGGCAATACACATTTCAAACGCGTCGGCGGCTCTCTTGTTATTAGATGAGTTCAGTTCGTGAGCACCGACTTTGACCATGAGGCGAGTAAATGTTGCATTGGAGTTCAGGGAGCCGCGTAAGGTCTGCAGGAAGACAATGTAACAATAAAAATAACCAATTGTCACTTGAGAAACTTACAGTGTAAAAATGAGGAGACTCGAGGGGAAAGAGTTCGTAGAGCTCAATCCCGATGACTGAATGTAGGAGGCCGTCTCCAACAAATTCGAGTCGTGCCTGCTCATGTGAACTTCTAGACGAGAGTAACGGTTCCCAACTAGCTTCGCTGAGATTTGGAAGATCGAAGTGAAAGTTTGGGCTATCGATGGCAACGATTATAGCATTTTGGATATCACCCTGCAGCCGGTTCTGCATTTCCTGTCCTCAGGCTACTCACCGTCCGGCGAGACGACGACACTGCCGAGTTGGTTGTTTACATTTGTGTACTTGTCCTTGGCACTGGCCGCACTGACAGTTGGCCGGTGTTCAACGTTCAACTTTTACACAACCTCATGGCCTCTCGTGGTCGACACAATTTTATGGGAACTAATACCGTGGCTCACCGTCAGCTCCAACCTGCTGTTATGCCAGCACCGATCGTGGATCTTCCTGCTCTTCAGGATGCTAGTCGCGTTCTGCAGGACCACTTCATTAAAGATTCACAAATTATCCCAGATCTCGGAGAAACTTTGACAACTAGTACGTGAACTCTTACAGTCTTGACACGTCTGAACTTAGAAGGAACCGTAGCTGGTGGACAGTCATCAGCCGCATACAGCGTGTTTCCAGATGATTACCGCGTTCCATTTCAGAAACGAAGACTGATCGGCATTCCCGAGGGTCTCTTCCAGTACTATAACAGCGAGTGTTCCACAGTATGCCCTTGGATGCTGATAACTCATGACTTTGAAAAGACACGAGTGTAACGTCCCACATGGGCTTAATGCCCGAAATCGAACGAGTGTGGATCACCATTGACCAAAAGCTTTTTTTATGGGACTATGTAGAAGGGTAGGCAACCAATTCACTAAATTTTCGCTTGCTAAATATTTCACAGCCAAGAAATAAGCTCGTTCGTTGACCAGCCAGACGTTATTTCCCATGTCGCTGTCGTTAAACCCAAACCTGGGGTGTTTATCGACGACATATTGTTTCTCTTGGTTATATGCACACCAGTATCTGTTCTTCTCATCGGTCTCTCCTCTTCGTCCGCCCATGGGCCCAATAATCGCGTTCACAAGGACATCAAATTATATGCTACGGACATGTCAGTCCCTTCAGAGATTGAAATGACTTCCGTAGTCGGCACGAAAGACGGCCGCATTTTTATGTGTGGCTCGCAAGATGGAAATTTGTACGAGTTGCACTACCAGGAGAATGAATCGTGGTTTGGGAAACGAGTCCAACTCATAAATCATTCTGTGGGTGGTGTAGGGAGTTTGTTCCCTAGGTTTACTTCGTCCAACTTAGAAGGTCAGTATTCTGCCATGATAGTCTGCTTCCCAATTCCCACCCCATTTCAGATCGAATCATATCTGTTGTTTCGGACATTCCAAGAAATTGCTGCTACACTCTGACCGCGAAAAACGGAATCTCAATATACAAACCAAGCGGTGACAAATCCATACAACAAGTTCAGACTATCTCAAACCTCTACAAAGCAGCTCAGGAAAAAGCTCCCGGGTCGCCTGCTCTCACACCCCAGAATTTCCAAATTATGTCCTTGCATGTGATTGAACGGGTGGAATCTCGGTCGGGAATCCAGCTTCTTGCTATTACCACTAATGGTGTGCGCTTGTACTTTTCGCCTTCCTCTATGTCCTACAACTATTCCTACGGGCCAAGCAGTGTTACCGCCCCCAGTGCTAGCCGACCACTCCAATTAATTCACGTTAGACTACCGCCTCCCAACCTTCTACATCCAGACGAACAGTCGAATCCATATCATCCCCCAGTTGTTGCTTATGGAGTAGCCCAGGCATCTACGCAGTCCAGTTCACGGCCATTCATTGTCTCTAACATTGAAAATTCTTGCTACTCCGAAGGCCTGGTCATAACTGCACAACAAGGGGACACCGACGGCACTGATTTCATCCTTTGCGTGGCCCCTGATCTTTCAAAAATTGGCACCCTCGGACAGCTTCGGCCTCAGCAACAGGCGCCCGTGCAGCAGTCACAGTATGGGGCCCCCTCCGGTCCCCCTCGCCCGCAGTTGACGGAGCATGCCACCCTTCTAGCTATTCCTGGACGAACGTGGGCCATGGCACCCATTCCTCGATCATCGTCACAATCATCCACGCCCTCACCTACAGTTACGAATGAACTCGCGAGCCAGTTTAGCGAGCCGCCACGCCAATTTATGATTTTGACGAATGTAGGACTGAGTTTCCTCGTCAAGAGACGAGCTTTGGATTACCTCAAAGCTGTCATCGAGGAAGTTCAGTCGGAGGGAAATGTGCAACCCATCATCGAATTCAGGGACAGGTGAGGAATACGTTCGTTCATAGACTCAAGATTTTTACGGAGGCAACCTCAGTTTTGGACGAGATCAAACATGTGCGATGCTCATCGGCCTCGCCAGTGGGAACACGTTCTTGGATATTGGAGAAGGATTCGGATCGGGCACGATCAGCACAGTCAGCCCTGATATTGCTGCCGTGGCCAAACAGGCATTTTATGACTTCGGAGAGCGTCCTATGTGGGCTGAGAGGGTGACCTATGGCACGAGTAAGTCGGATATGGACGGATATTTGCTATTGGCTGACCAAGATATATAGGTGACGGTACAGGCACGGCTATCTTCAGTGGTCGACGAGAAGGGTTTGCAATGTATTTCGCGCGGCTTGTTCGTCCTCTCTGGAAATTTAAGCTCACAAAGCCGGGGTAAAGCTGCCTATATTAGAGTGATCATCCCAGGCTCATCTTTCGCTTCACATTTTCAGGCCTTCAGAATCACAGCAGTTGAATGTTGTGGATGATGCGCTTGTCACTGTGCAGAAAAACTTGTATGCGCTGAAGGATTTCCTCGATAAAAATCCATACTTATTCCATTCGTCTCCCGGGGATCCGGCTTCTGTCCATGCACCAGTCGGAAATGAGCAGGAAGCGTGGAAAGTGAGGTTGTTTCAACAAGCTGTCATTAGATCGATGATACAATTTCTTGTTCTTTAGGCAGAACAAAACTCAGTCACTCAGCTTCAAGCCCTACTGACCAGGACCATAGAAGCCATCTCCTTCGTCCTTCTTCTCAATGACTATAGATTGGGAGAACTGATTGCTCAGTGAGTTTGTGCGCATTTGTTCAATCTGCGTTCCTTATGGACACTCGTCTACAGATGTGAACCTGGTATCCGAGAGGTCATCACCTCACTCACATTCGAGGATCTCATCACAACACATAATGGCATGACTGCGTCGCGAGCACTGGTCAACGTCGTGATCGATAAACAAATTGGTCAACAAATCAGCGTAAGGCTTCATGCTTCCGTTGCTGATCAAACGGTGTTAATCCCTCGGTCAAACACATTAGGTCGACACCATCAGCGATGTTCTGCAGCAGAGATGTGGATCATTCTGTAGTGCAGATGATGTCATGTTGTATAAAGTTTGCAATTTCTGTATTTTTTTGTATGTCGAATTTTCACACTTATCTTTTCCAAGGCCAAAGAAAACATTCGAAAATCCATCGAAACAAGGAATCCGACAGAGCGACAGAATTGGCTCGGTGAATCGCTACGGTAAGGTTGGTTTCCGGTGGGCAAGAGGCGAGTTGTGCTAAACCCATAAGATTAGGTTATTTATTAAAGGTGCTCGGATCCTAGAATTTGACAAACTCCGGGAAATTTGTGGTGATTATCAGCAGCTGAGCTACGCGAAAGGCATGTCTGTTGCTGCCCAACAATACAGTTGTTTGACCATTCCTTCCAGGAGCCGTTGAACTGCCTTTGAGCTGTGCACAAGTGCTAGATCCGGACGGCATTGGCCTCGAGTATTGGTATGCTGGTTCACCTGCTAACGATCTTCGCTCCGAGTTTTGCGAGCGACGACTACGCTGTTACGACCTCACTCTGGACTCTTTGACTGTCTTCGAAGAAAAGAGCGCCAAAGCTAAGCAATCTAAGGCTGCAGGCGTGGTAGCAATTGATGATCCCGAAACTGTACGAACTCACGCATATGAGCTTGCATTTTCAAGTGACGATGAGATGTTCCATTCGACTATGTACGACTGGCTTATTGACCGGGGCCTCGCTGATGAACTTTTGGAGGTTGTCTCATTGGTTATTATCTGGCTAGTGAAATATTTCTGACATTTCTTTTGGCCACCAGATGCGACCGGCTTTTCTCGAAGCACACCTGAGACGGGAGCCAGTCAGCGTACAAAAGTACCAACTGTTGTGGCAGTTCTATGTGAAGGACGGCCAACCTCTGCGGGCAGCTGAGATACTCGGAACATTGGCTGAGTCTACGCAGTCAGTGGCCCTTATTTTCTCCTACTTTTCACTAAATGTAGCACAGATTCGACCTCTTCCTTGAAGCCCGACTGGAATATCTAACATTGGCAGTAGGCAACGCCAAGTCGCATCCGATTTCTTCGGGCGGTAGACATGAAACTGCCATTTCATTCCTCACTGACCTTGAAGAAAAGTTAGAAGTGGCCCAGGTGCAGCTGGAAATATACAATGTCCTTCTACCACACGTCAATGATTCGGAAGAGGTTGGACAGAAAATCAAGTTGTTGGCAAACCGGCTGTTCACAATGTCGGAGGTCAAAGTCATCTGTCTGTTTGCACGATATTTTTCCTCAACAAACTTTGACAACTTGTAGTTGTATCAGTTGTATGCCGATCCATTCGACCTTTTGACCATGAAGTTGGTCTGTCTCCACGTATCCGAGCATCGGGACGAAAATTTGGTTCGACCCATCTGGAATCGAATATTCGAAGACGGTGGATTTGTTCTTTGCCATGTATCCATTCATTTTGCTGACCAGCGATTCATCCAGCGTTGGAAGACGATGCTGATCCTCAGACCAATGCGGATCGAATAATAGCCAAAATTGTGCCACTAGGCCAGCGATTTTGTCCTTCTGAAAGTGCATTTCCGCTGCGTGAGTGTACTGTCATGCTCATCATTCAGCGTTCCTGACATGCCTTCTTTTTTCTCAGGACATGTCGCGACACTGCTCGTGCGATTTGCATTGACGAACAAAGGCTTTCTCGCGTATGGCTGGGCCCCGCGCATATTGGTGCAATGCGGGGTGCCGTATCATGAAATATGGGACGTGTTCCACGAAATGTACGAATCTCAGGTAATTTCATCCAACATCTTGTCGCCTACTAGTTGGTCGAATTGTTATTTGCGTAGATACCACCATTCAACGACCAAGCAAACGTGCAGGCGATATCGTCTGATATTGCGGTTCTTCTAGCAGATTGGCTGGAAGAGGCGAAAAGACCAAAATCCTCTGTTGGACGTGGCGAGTTCCCAGTTGGACGGATAGATCTGGCTGTCGACCAGTACCTTGCGGAGCTGGAGCCGAGTCGAGACCAGACCAAAACTACATACGAAAGTGTAAAACGTCAGCTTAGACGAAATTGGTGACAGTAGAAGGGCGTGTGATTTGGTCGTTGTGTCAATGTCAATACTTGGATAAAAATCAGCCTTACACCATAGTACAGGAGTACAAAATGATTGGTTTGTCTATAAACAACAAATATTAGATCACTTCAATTCACTTCAAGGATCGCGTCTTCCGCGCGGATGAGTAGTCGCTTTGTCATTTTCTGCGTAAACTCATACACTTTGTATATTGCCCTGTGCGTTAGCGGGAAGTGAGTTGAATGTCGTGCGAACAGGACGAGGAGGCTTGCCTTGCAGCACCTGCGACAAGAAGAACCATGACTAATATTGCTGCAATATCACGACTACTTCCTCTCCTGTTGCGGTTCCCTCTATAACGTGCTAGCCAGTGCACAGGACCAATCAAAGGCATAGATAGCAGCATGTGCACAAGGGAGCTAGCTCCCACTATGGGCAGACCCAGAAGAAACCGGCGAATTAACCGTTTCATGAGGCCAGGAGGTGCTCGTGGTACAGGAGTCGCCATTGGGCCAGCAGATGTCCGGCGGGAGGATGGTGAAAGGAATGGATCCGAAAGAATACTATCCTGATCTTGCATGATGCGGAGAGCTGCACGGATCAGATCTTGGGCGATATCCAAGGGAGAGACGAAGAAATATGATGAATAATGAGGTTCGTCGAGGGAGGTGATGAAGTAGGTTGTAAGAAAGGAGGAGAGGAGGACAATGATGGTAAATGTGAAGGTAGTTATGGCTGCAATAATGACTGTCAGGGTGACACGTTAGGAACATAGTAAGGATTGAGCAAGGAGTGAGTACTAATATGCGTACGAGGATTTGTTGCAATGCCGACGACCCTTGTGCGGGCAAAGTGGTATTGATAATGACATTGCGGGCATGAAAAGAAAGCAGTTTTGGACGTGGAAGAATTTCTCCAACGATGTAGACACTTGACATGCACATACTGCGTAAACAGAACTCGTGAACACTGTGGATGACATCTACGGCGTTGTCACTCACGCTCACGGATCCTTTGCAGAGACAAGGCCGAATCAGTCTTCCCAGTTCGAATTCAGCTTCAATTCCATCAAGACATATGCGACATTGCTTCTCCTGCAATGGGGATTCCGTTGGCTGTTCTGGCATGAAAATATGCAATTATTCCGTTCGCTGGCAACAAGAATTAATATTTTTGTTTTTTGTCATAGAAAGTACCACTTCTGGTGGCAGTTGCGTCTTCGGTCACGTGCCAGTGGTAAGGCGGATGGCAACTGGCACTACCGTGACAGTGGAGAACAGAACCATCAGTTTCGTTGGGGCTTTTGCTGGTGTTGGAAGTGGTATGTTCTTCCTTTCACTCTGGCAACAAGTAAGTTTAATGTTGGTGGTACCATGCAGGCCTAACCAAGGTTCGTCTTCGCCGGTCTAATAATTCTCGTTCTGATAAACTAGATTCTAGGTGGCCATTGGACACGGGTACTTATGTGTTACATGAACGACGTATGTATTCCACGATTGAGATGTCATGAATTTGATACAACATGTGATGACTACAGAGGCTTCCTGAATCTAAATAATACCGTAAAGATTTGATACCATCAAAACTCGTCTGCAATGTTCTCCTCCGGGGACACACCATGGCGCTATCGACGTCCTCACAAAGATAGTCCGGAATGAAGTGCGTCTTTTTATTCTCCCCCTCAGATATAACTCACCTGTCGAGTTTTCGAAGGGAATCCTCGCGCTGTACAAAGGTGCAACCCCGCCAGCATTAGGCTGGGCAGCAATTGACTCGGTTCTTTTCGGTTCTCTCCACAACTTTCGTCTGTTATTCATCGGATACGGTTGGACGGAGAGGGTCCCTGGTACAGACCTAGAGCGTCTGACACTTGGAGCGCACGGGATAGCCGGTCTGTTTGCTGGCCTTACTAGGTATGAAGGTGGTACTGGAGCTCCTAAATAGTAATTAGAATTCTTTCATAGTGCAGTACTGGCTACTCCCATGGAACTCCTCAAAGGTGCTATTGACACTGCTTCGCCTGTGTATAACTAATACAGGTCTCTCCGGAAGTGAAGTTGCAGCTTCAGCTCCAAAGATCCGCATCCGACCGCCAGTTCAAGGGACCTATCGACTGTGCCCGTCAAATTATTCGCTCGCAGGGCCTCCTGGGAATGTGGACAGGAGTTATGGGAAGCCTTGCGTTCAGGAGTAATTTCTTCTGGATGTTTTTATCGTTTGAGGTGCGCAGAAAATGCTTGTATTTAAAATCAGGACCAAGAGTGTTTTCTCACAAAGGCACTTATGCGGGGTTTCTCGCTGTTGCAAGGAACACGATACGAGGTAGGTCTATCTTATGTCGCAATCGTTCGCTTTCTTGACGTGTCAAATAGTTGAATAAAGGATCTGCCAACTTTCTATCAGGCGGTCTAGCCTCTTTCGTATTCTGGACAATGGCTATACCAGCTGACAACGTGAAAAAGTAATCTAGTTTCAGATATCGCTTACGATTCCTTCGTTGACCCTTCCCATTCTCCCCACCGCCGCACACGCTTAGCCGAATGATGGCACATCCATTCCCGCTTCCTTATCCCTCAGCATCCTATTCCAGCCACAATATGAGTAATCATCACTCTTTCGCAAGTATGGCGCGCCAAATTTACGCTCGCGAGGGTACCGCCGGTTTTTACCGTGGACTCGGACCGTCTCTGCTACGGGCGTTTCCTATGAATGCATGTGCATTTTTTGTTTATGAGGGGATAATGAGGGGGTTGGGGGCTGAACAGGTGAGTTGCTCTCGTTTTAGGTTTCTGTTGATTGGCTATTTGATTCATACAGACTCGACATTGATCAAATACTTGGAAGGCCCCGGTCATATGACTCATCGTTAAATCTTTGGATTAATAGACTCTCGGATGATACGTATTGCACTGATAAGTATTTATTGCGTGAAGCGTCACAGTTCAGTGTCATCGACTGTTTCCTGCGGGATCAGGTGCAATATACCGTGACGGGCGTCAAAAAACCATGTGAAGATAAGTCGTATTATGTTTTCACTAGGACTACAACTTGAAGGTAATTATGCTGCCAGCCCTGTATCTTGTCGGGCAAGTCGTGTTCGCGAGCACCGGCAGGCCATTCAAACCCAAGGACGGTTTGACACAACAGTTCAGAGTAGCAGCGAGATACAATCTTGGCAGCCTTCTGGCCGAAGAGTCAATGTCACGTCAGGCAAACATAGGTTGTTGTTTCGACTCGCCGAGAGCACGTCCGGCAAAGGGTATGCCGCAAAAGAAGAGGTAGTGATTTTGGACTTTGCGAAATTCCAATGCCTGTGAGTAATTTCTTCCGGAACTCGCTGTGGGTTCCTATAAACTTGAGGATATATTAACTCTGCTGGGCAACCATACCACGGAGTTTTTTTCCGTTTACATTGATGTCGCGAATAGATATATCTTGAAGCGCTTCAAGGACAGTCCTAAGTGGCTTTCTCAGGAATGAATGACATTGTAGATCAAGTAGCCCGTCTATCAACGTGTTTACTAGTGGACAGGTTTAAGTACTGTTTCGCATTAATTACCGCACATGCAATGACTCGGAGGATGTCAAGGACGCGCGTTCGAGATGATGATTAGGTAAAGTAGTGTAGTATCTGGCGGAATACAAGCTTGTGTCGAGAACAGTGTCCATGGCGTCCGTGTGCAAAGAACGCGTGTCTTGCCATAGAAATGAACCAATCGAAACCCGAGCATAACGTTAACGCGGGAATCAAGGTAGCGCCAGAAGACGTCAAAAATAGCATCGGGAGAAGGTGCTTGGCGGTAGAGAGCAGGGCCAGTTGCCTTTGGAAACGGCCGATTCCCATTCGACAGCATGAGAACGATAGAGATCGAGTGCTGCACGAGCATTTTCAAGCTGCATTGGCTAAAAGTCAGAAAGAAATTGAAGATTGAAAAGAAGTAGAAGGGATCGGAGAAGATTATGCCGGGTACATACAGGGTCTTGCTGACGATCCTGGCAACGTCTACACATAAGGTGCCACATAAGGGTCTGGAGGCCGACGATCTGGTTGGGTGACCGGAGAGCGTTGCGGAAAGGTTGATAAAGTGCAACGTCTCGCGTAGCAACAGCGGGATGGGGAATCCCAAGGACTACAGGCGAATAACAAAAGGTTAGTGAGTGAATAGTCAGTCAGAAGAAAGGAATTCACCCGAGAGGTCATTCCATAGGCTGTGTGCGACAAGGACCTTGCCCTTGATAATATTCGCGACGTGCTGTTGGACGGCATTGAATACCATTGCTCTACCTGTACACGTGTAATCGATTTATGATTCGTTTGCAAAACGGTGGCTTACTGGAGAGAAAATGTGAAGGTTCGATACCAGTAGTCGCGGTACGATAATCGGTAACCTGACAGGTAGGGTGAACCTATCGAACTTTTTGTAAACCTTTGACTTGTAGGGATCAAGTTGTAGTAGGACTTTGCGAACCAGTGTATCAAGGACGGTGTTGCCTTTGTAATCAACGATTGCTACTCGGCTACAAGAAGAGATATTTTCTGTGAGTGTCAAATATTCCGACAGGTCGTCACGTACGCGAGCATGCTGGTACTACCTCCCGGGCCAACGCCAACATTTGTGCATGCAATGGCGTAGAACTGATCAGGGGTAGGGATCGGATATTTAGAGGCCATGATATTATGGCGAATGGAATTGTAAAGGGGGTAGTGTCGAGGTGACATACTTGGGTTGTGCGGCTTTATGAAGAGCGGGAGCTGGTTAACATAACCAATCTTGATAAATGGCATAGGGAATGAAACGTGTATGACAGGACGGCGCGCAACAAAGTATTCCGAGAGACGTGGTGACGTTCGGCGCTATTCTGCCTCTAGTGCAAAGGGGGGAATGGATGTTTTTGGATCGTAAGTAGAGCGAATACTGTTCGACAAAGTTCAGGGGTAAGGAGTCGTCGTTCACGTAAACGATTTAGAAGAGATCTGGTGGAATTGGATTGGTTGTTATTCATCGGTTGAATTCATGCGGAATGACCTACCATACTGAGCAAGACGTGAACTGAAGAGAATATTAAATTGCGAATAGATCCTGTTCACATGGTTTTAGAAGATCCACGCGACAGGAGAGATAACTGAATGACGAGGATATCAGAAGGGGTAGCGTGGACTCATGTCCTCTATCATGGTCGACAGCTGTGGGGAAGATATCACGATTTGAACGGAGTGGTGTTGTTTGCACCGTGACTCGTGGACCAGCATAGAAGCACCGCTGTCGGTGCGGCGTGCGTGGTTGGCAGCCGCACTGTATATATATTTCAGCAGTTGTATTTGGTGGAGAGAAGTGGACGTATACGGTGGAACGGTTGTAGCACTGCTAGTAAATTAGGCCTAACCTGGGGCATCTTCGAGGCAAGACGCACCTTCGCACAAGCTTGCAAGATTCTATCTAGATATTTGCAAGTCGTCGCTCATATATGGCAGGCCGCATGGCAGCGCTGTCACTTTGACTTTCGTTATTTCTCCTCCGAATTTGGTAAAGATTAATCGACACAAGATCCACTCCGAGTCCTCCGCCTCAATTTCCATCCCAACACCTTCCATCTCCACCCCTCCTTGCCCTTCTTTCCGTACACCTTCCTATCGCACACCCTCAGCAATTTCCGGTGCAGCGGCCTACCTCCCTCCCACCCCAACATCATCCTCGTCCATCTCGAGTACCCGTCTTTCTTCACCATCGCCTCCGCAATATCCCTCCGACCTTCCTTTAGAGCCAAACATGCCACCCGTCGCCTTACCCGCCGGTCTTCCATCCCCGGTCCCCAGTGCCGTTTAAAATCATTGACAAAGTTTCGGGCAATCGTCCCGCATCGTTTAGTTGAACGCAAACTCCGCAAAAGCAACAGCAGCGTCGTTGAGTTCGGTCGCAGCTGTGGATGTAGTGCCAGTAACGAGTTGATCGTTTTCCGTGTTTTGTGGTATCCAGATAGACCTCGTTTAGTAGACAGAAATACCATGTGTAGATGAATGAGATTGACACTAGCTCGGGCCCAATTGTCGTCTACCTTTGAAGGCAGACCCTTTAAATATGACTTGGTCGCCTCCAAGGCCAACTCCTTCTGGCCTGTACGCAGCATCATCTGTACCGTAAGATGCATAGTTCTCGGCGGCATCCTCTGCAGCTCGCCCTGCGTCAGTCCGGGGAGGTGGCTCATCAGCATCACGTATCGGCTTGAATCCGTAGCCACTCGGTCTCCAGTCTCCCGCAAGACCTCGAAAGCTGCCTCACGAGTGACATCTCCTTGCCCATTCCATGTCCACTTTCTCGTCCGCACGCGCTTCCTGAAGGCCCCCCTCTTCATGGTCCCGAAAAATTCCAACCAAATCGGCAAAGGCATATCTGGCCAAGTTTTCCCACCATTTTGCCGATACATATTCCAATCCCTCCTTCCTATGGCCAACGTCGCTTCCTCCCACGCAACACCCCATCCTCCAGTTCGTATCAGCCAACGTATACATAGTTTCCAAGTTTCCAGATCACCTTGTACTTTTTCAGCTCGCAAGTCACTCAGGAGTTGTTCAGCAGATCTGTAAGCGGCATGCCGGATTGCAAGGCCGATGAGTAGATTGTACGAACGGGTGGAACGAAGGCTGGGAAAGGAGGCGTGGTACGCTAAGAGGTCGGGGAGAGGAGGGGGCGAAATGGGATGATAGGAAAGAAGATACAGGAGGTTTTGGTATAGCGAGGCTCGTGTCGTGGGTGGCGGTAATGGAAGATTTTGAAGTTTGACAACTGGCCCTGAATAAACCGTGGTGGTGTCGTGCCATGGAGGGTCGTCAATGTAATATGGCGGCGCACGGCCAGGATCGGTTGACTGGATGTCGAGGTCGGAGGGTGAATATGTATTCGTCAAGGCGATCATGGTACGCCGAGGCCCCCTGGTCTTTCGCGACCTTTCTCTTCGCCGTGCATGAGAATGAGCCTGCTGGACACACGTTGGCGGAGAATCGGAAATATTTGACGGGCTAGCGGGGTGTTTCACTAAATTTAACAACTTGCGGCAAGACTTTCGACGTGCGTGTCGCTCAACCTTGGAGACATGCATATGCCTGATGATGAAATCAAAATGAAAGTCAATCTAAAACCGCAGTATTTCCACTCTTACCACGGCCCACTTGCTCCACTACTTCGATCCCGTCCGTCAACAGCAATTTCCTTGTTGGTTTTTATGATACTTGGCCTGGCACTGGTGGTAACATAACGGACCCAGGCACGTCCAGCGGCGTCCTGCCATATGTCTGGGAATGTGGGTTTCGTAAAGAGATTGCGAAATACATGATGGATCATGCATAGGAAGTGAAAATTCGGACTTGTTCAGATTTGGAAGCCTTTGCCAAACAAAAAGAAACAACGGCATTTTGGAAAAAAGAAATAATCCGAGTCCAACAATCGATCCCCGGCCAACGGTCTCTCGATGCGATAACTTCAAAGTTTTGATGCTCCCCGAGTACTGAACTTTGTAGAAACCGAATCGGAGAACATGACTGTTCGATCCTCGCCTCGATTTTAGTGTGACATTCAAGTGGAGGCTAAGCCTTTTGCGCAACATAGAGCCGCTGACACTGGGTTCCGAACGGGTAAAATAATTCGTCCATACAATGGACTACGTTCAATCCAAGCAAAGTGTGAGATGTTGGATGAGCTGTACATCCAGGGTAACAAATGTCCAACAGTTTGCAACTCCAATTCCGAATTCTAAAGCTCCTCCTCCATCGGTTGTTGTCCCATTCGCCCCACCAACCACCCGACCTTTGAAACCCACCTATCCCTCACCTCTCGCATGACTTGTACGCCTTCCGGCCCTTTGTGGTCCGCAAATTCGTCCAGCCCCCTTTCCCAGGTCCTAACGGTCTCACTACCAAACATACCCCCTTGTCTATTGACAACGTCGTCCACCCTGGCCACCCAAGCCTTCCACTCTTCTGCCAACCGAGGGAGAAGCAGAGGGCCAAGCGAGGATTGGGCGAGTGGCGGTTGAGACAGAAGGTGATTTGTAACCGCCGAAAGGAAAAGGTAGGTTTCAGACGGATGCGATTTGTCTTTGTGTTGCGTTTGGATAGTACACGAGTGGGACTCGGCCGATGATGCAGAATTAATACTAGATTGAGATGGGTGGGCGGAGCCAGAGGAAGGGATGTAAGAGAAGTATGGGAGGTACGACATGCACGCAGCAATAAATTCAGTGATGTGTGGACGAAGGCGAGATACGATATAGGAATCACGCATGCCGCCGTTGTTGGCATTAGTGGCTGAAGAACCAGATTGTCCAAATACCTGTTGCGGGGGCGGTCGGCCAAAGCCTACAGCCGATGAATTCGATCGACTGCCACCAAATCCAGATCCAAACCCAAAGGACGTTGCTGAGGGGCCAGGTTGCGAGAACGAGGGTACATTGGAGTATGGATAAGCATCGCGGAGTTTCTTTGCGGAGAGTGCTAGAGCTTGGATGGCTGTATCGAGGGTAGGACGGGGTATGAGAGGGATGATGATAGATTTGAGACAAGGTTGGGCGTTCAATAGGCAAGTGAGTAGTGGTAAAAGTGACTGGGGTGGTAAGCTTGCTATGAAAATGGGTCTTGTCAGCGAAAACCCGAGAAAAGAGGCTGTGAACAAGGTCACCAAGTAGGACGCCAACGTCAACATCGCTATCGTCACTAGTGCCTGGAGCCCTATTCTCCTTCTTCGTCTTGTCATCTTTTGACGCAACCTCTGGTGGTGTAACGCGAGCCCTTTTAGGTGGTGCTCGTTTTGGCCTCTCTGGGGTTGGACTTCTGTCCATTGCGTCGTCTCGCCCATTAGCACCATAAGTATTTCTGGGAGTGTCTGTAGAATCATCAAACTCATGTCGGCGCTTCTGCACACGTAGAGGAGGTGGCTGGTTGATGCTTGAAACGAGTTGATGAAATGCTGCTGGGTGGGTGTGGCCTGGTGTGACGATGGTGGATGAGGTGGAGGAGAGTCCGAAACCAAAACCAAACGGTGATGGTGAGTGGTTTACTTGTCCAGGATGGAATTCGATTTGAGGATGTATAACGTTCGCCATGACTGCCAGTGCCAAAGCCACGACTTCGAACTAAAGTCACAAATATATAAGCCGGCCCTAAAGTCAGATCACGTGATTTTTCTTTTTATTATTCAATTTCTTTTTTTTCCTTTTCTTTTCATTACCGCCATCACTGAGTACTGAGGTTTGTGTTTTTCTTTCAACTGTCTTTCTTCAGTGACGAGATAAATATGAATCGCTACTTCGAAGCCTACGGGCTGATGAACGTTCTTCATTATACCCAAATTTCTGAGCCTGCATTTCGTCACCCTTTCAAAACATTTACTCATTCTCTTTCAGGTTGACCATTCTTTCCCTATTGTGAGTTTTATTCTCAGTCTCTTCACCGATGATCGAATAAAATAGAAGTCAAGCCCTGACCTCGTCTAAAGGACGGGTATTGATGAGCATCCATGCTAATACTGACTTTCATTGCGCATCATCTTCCTCGTGGTTCCCATGCTGATTCCTCTTGTTAGGATTCCTTGACTCATCCCTGGCATTCGGCCTACTCTCACCAGTAAGTCTCAGTTTTCTTTCTTTCTTCGACGTGATTATTACTGTTGTCATTGTCCGAGTATCCTTGGTCTCTGGCTAATGATCTTGACGACAAATACACTTTATACGATGTCTTCAACCATCTGATCTATAATTTTTACATTGTTCAAGTTGTTCGTTCTGCTACTGACTCATTTCTTGTCATCTAGACCCCATGTAAAGTATCTAGAGGAAGCAATCATCTATAGTGCAGTAAATAAGTAATTATGTGCTTTGGGCAATTACATATGTTGATAATATCGTCCAAGAATCACGGATATGACCACAAAAGATTTACTATCCACATACATCCCACTCCGATCATCAACTTCGCTTTCACTCCGGGACTCCACTGTGTCGCTCCATGCCATGCCATGATCATGTGTGTACGAGACTGCGGACGAGGCCCTTCGGCAAGCCGATCTACCCATCGTCGTGGCCTCGTCGGTGTATCTGGCTCTCGAGGTAATGGGTTCCCGTCGTTGTCTTTTCGGACATGGTCATCATCATTTGGCGACGTCAAGGGTATCATTACTTCCAGACGTTCCTGTCGACTGGAAGAAAACATATTCGTTGGGCCCGGGCCAGCAGCAATCGACGACGTCGCAGGTGCCGGCAGCAACCTTGGCGTGCCGACACATATCCATGCAGTAATGTCCCCAGTGGCTTGCGCGACGCGATGAGACACATATATGAACATAGTGGTCGTTATGGCGGCGTTCACGGGTCGCCACTGTATTCCTGGAATGACCAATAATATGCCCTTTGTATCTCCGGCTAGCCACAAATGATACTGGATGATGAAGGTTTCTAGGGAGCAGGTCCCAATGAACGCGAACGCGCGAGAGGAGGCAGACCGAAGGATAGGGTTGGCGTTCCTCAAAACGACGAAAGCAGATATCGGAAGGAAGGAGATATACGGATGCCAATGGTTATATGTGAACTTCGACTCCTGCAAAAGTTCAAAACCAAAGTACCACAGCATTATAACACAAGACGCGCCGATACCAATCTTGACTGCCAGCGACCATTGGGGATGATCTGACAACCGATGTTCTCGATATTTAATCACTGCCAGCGCAGCGAACATCCCAAAATAAACAATCCACAAATCGAGATTGACGCGGAACGACCATTCTCGAGCCGACCAATGTATACCGCATACCTTTCTGAAGAAATCGAACAAGATCTCCAGCAGCCACTGCTCGCGCATAAACCATGTCACGACACTCGCTGACGCTAAGAATTTTGAAACGAGGAAGATGGTGCGATCATTATAACGCGACCCGATGGCCATGGTTCCATAGATGATGAGGAACCACATGGAAACCAAAGGTGCGAAGTAATATGAAATATAATCAGTGTTCATCGTGTACGCCAATAGCACAGTGAGCAAATTAAGTCGGACCATGACCTTGTAAATGGCAGTCAGAATCAGCAACATTCGCAGATTCGAAGACTCACTTGAGCTACACGCAAAAAACTAAAGTCGGCTTTTCGAATGTAGAACGTCGTGTGACCGTAGCCTGACATGAATAAATACCCGGCGACGAGGACGCGGATGGGGTTGTAAATCCCAGATATTTTCGAAGCTCCCAGATAATGGTAAATAAGGATCACAACTACACATCGTCTGGTGAGTGACATAAATGCACCATAGCAAGTGTACAAACTTTGCATCCACCCCTTCCATTCATCGGTCTGCTCTCGGTTCAAAAACCCGAGGTCCTTATCCGCACGTTTCACGGTGGCTAACCCCACGGCGAAGGAACCCAGACACAGCAACGCAAACGTCCATGTATCAAACTGCTTCTGTTCCTTGAGCCAGAATCCAGTACGATCGGCTACATATATCAAGGCAACGGCCGCACTGCATACTAGAGCAGGTATTTGTTCTTCCTTGATTGACGGACCTTCGGTTGTGATGTGAGCGTCAGTAATTACACGTGGCGAAACTACCAACCGGACTGTCGCGAGAAAAACCAAATGGATGGTCCCCACAGGATGGCAAGTGTCAGAATTATGAGTTGTAGAGCAGACGGCCAGGGGTATCTTCGACAGCAGGTTTTGTCGAAGGGGGATTTCTTTGGTAGTACGTCGTTGCAACGAAAGTTAAGGAGAAAATTTGCCTGAGTCTTGACAACGGCGTTGGAGAAATGCAGACCATCTTCCGTCTGTGAAGGATCTAGCATCTGGTTGAACACCAGCGGCAGCGAAATCGGAATCGACAGTGGCGACAGTGGTAAACTTGGAAAAATGTGAAAGTAACCTTTCGATGGCGGGTTGAGTCTATGGAATAAATCAGAATTCATGGCATCTATATCGGAAGCACGCATGGAATCGGCTCGTTCTGGGGTTAATTTAGAAGGGACGATTGCTTCGATAGGCATCAAAACAATTTGGTCCGCAGGCTTGGGGCGAGCGTGCGTTATCGAATTGAAGATAGTTTCAATGTTGGCCTCCCAGGCCCGAATTCCTCCAGAAGATTTCGAATAACGCAGATACCACAGACCGGAGCCGAGGACTAGTAATGCCGGCCTACGCGTCGCATACGCTTCAACTGCTGCGCTGCTGATGTTTTGTGGCGTTATGAAACTATGGGTGCGTGTGCTGTTAAGGAATGGGTCCCAGTAAAATGAAAATTGCGTAGCAGCTTTTGAATGCAACACATAATCTTCGTGTTTGTGTTCATCATCTGGTGGAGAAGTCGGCAGTGCTGGGTCCGAGAGATGTGCCATTTGAAAGAATAGTCTTCGGGTGACCGAATCTCCAATGAAAACAAGATGCCGGGACGTCAGACACCAAGAGGCATCACTGGGTTGGTACTTGTGCATCATACAGCCTGAAAAAATCCAGTGAGTACTGCAGCTCATCAAAACCGTACATCCTTCAGGCGATCATACCATCAGGTTGCCAGTTTTGATGAGCGCGGTCAAGCCAACTGCCTCTATTCATCATAGATCCGCAATGATATGGGTCGAGCCGGTCTGTATAAAGTTACATGGGGAGCTTGTGGAGTATAAGTAAACATTCACACTTACCTACGAGCATGAACCGTGAAAGTCCAATAGCAACTGCTAGCGCTGTGGTGGCAATACCCACAACATGTGGCCATGATGCAATCAAAGAGAAAGATAGCCGCCTAGGCGACATTCAACTCGAAACAATGTACAGGTCGCCAAGTCGAGACGGAAGCCTGGGCCAAGAACACAAGCTTAACCTGGCAGAAATCGTCCACGTTAAATAAACGCGCGTGACCTTCTTAAGCCTGAGGACGTTAAATTGGATGGGAGTAGCAGTAATATACATGTCAGGTAGAAGTCTGTAGAAGTCCGGTCGATCTATGCAGAGCAGAGAGCAGGAACTAATATGTAAAGAGGGCCAGAACGTTGCACTAAATGCCAGTCGACGATGTTGATAAACCTGTATAAATATGACCAATACTTAGCAACTCTTTACAGCAGATGAAGACAGGTGTCCTACCAGTCCTAAGAACGACGTCGCCGTAGTTAGTGCTACACCCCTCGTCGGAGAAAGTGCACATACCCTTTGCAGTGATTATTTGACGCGGTAGGGAAACATGAAAGATAGCGGCAACCGGAACAGGCTGTAGAAGGAAATGAGTAGATATTCACTGAAATATCAAGAACTTACCGGCATAAGGATCGGACTTGTAGAAGTTTCGTATGAGAACGACGAATAAAATAACTGCCAAGGGAATGGCAAGCAGTCGGAATCCCCACACGATGAGCTTGTGTCTTTTCGTGGCACTGATGACAGGGTAGAAGGTCGTGCCGACGAGGAGTCCCATCAAGAATCCTCCCAAGTGAGCTGCGAAGCAAGTGTAAGATGCAGTACAAGTACACAGTATCTCTTAGCGTACCAAAGTTGTCCACGTCTTTGTGATACCTGGTCAGGCCCTGTCAAAGTACAGAAAGACGGAAAATCTTACATGGGATGTATCCAATGGCAATACCGATGAGCAACTCGATTGTCATGAAGACAAGCTAATTGAAAGAATGAGATAAATGATAGCCAGACGCGACATGCCCTTCACCTTTCTGACAGGCCGATATTGATACTTCCAGTGAGCAAAAAGGTCTACCCATGTCACCTACGACGGGTTATTTGGCATAAATATGTTAGAACACATGAAGTCACCACGTCAACTTACCGCCAACGTGCCAAAGATTGCGCCGCTGGCACCAACTGAAGGAGAGCCAACAAGGGCAAAGTTGCCTCCGAGAACGTTGCTGCCATTGGTATCAACATAATTAAATAACGCAGCATACATACAACGCACCCGAAAATTCCAGCCGAAAAGTACGTAAGAAGAAACCCCCCTGATCCCATATCTCGCTCAATCTACAAATTCAATGATCAGTTATCAAATTGCACCCACTTGATACAGCTTAGACGAACTTGGGCGGAGACTGTCAACTGAGCGAACATATTGAGAAGAATATGGATGAATCCGGCATGCAAAAATATGGGTGTAATAAATCTGGGACGGGTGTAAGCTCAACTTTTAGTACAATCTGATACCAATGACGGACCGAAACCATTGATTTGGTGCTCTGTTGTGGAATCCTCCAAAGCCACAAATCTCCTCCAAAGAACACAAAACATTCGGAGGATTGGCGACATTATTTAAACCTGTGCTGTAGCCTTACCATGCGCTCTGAGGCGACAATTAAAGTTGTGCTTACATCCAAATTGCGTGCTCAAAGGGATGCCATCCACCGACTTCATACACGGAGGAAATCTGGCACCCAGTTGGATCATTGCGCTCAATGAAGGACCTAGCATGGGGTTCACAACCGGCTTTGGGCACGAATAAGGATAAAACTCTAGTGCATGAAAATGCAATACGCACATGGAAGGAAACTGGCGTCCCCTGTGCCCTGGAGTTTACCACCAACTCGTTGATGAAAACACCAACCATGGCAACGGTCAAAGCCCACACTGATATTATTTTGAGCGTTCAAATGGATAAAGAAGGGGCAGAAATTTCATTTACCAACGAAAGGGTATTTTTGCCTGCCAATGCCACGCTTCTTATTTTCTCTTTGTTGTTCCAATGGGTATGCTCCGACACCCGTAAATCTCGATAATGGCGAGGCTTTCTCTGAAATAAGCTTGTCCCGACTATTATCGTAAGGGTCTGCATATTCTTCAAGAAATCTCAGCAGCATGATTCTATGCCCATTGAATAAATGATACTCACCAAGGTCTTGATAGCCCCCAGAGTGGCCAACACCAGCATTATGCACCAAAATCGCGTTTGAATCTGCATTGTGAAACTCATTCAGACCCTTGGATGGCGATTCTCGAGCATGCTTGTCCTGGTCTTGAGGATGGTCTTCGTAGGGGTGTGCCAACGTCGCCATTAATGTGCCGTGGATGTAAAATGGGTTCCTTTGTGTGTTGCGTTTACCAGTTACAGTGCCGTAGCGGGTAGGCAATAGGTGCCACGAGTAATGTACAGCCTCACGCCTCCGCACTCTGGCTATGACTTAAATACATACATTGAGAATGCAAAAAGAAATCGAATGCTCGCCGTAACGAACGTGTCGGGATATGCGCTGTTATACAAAATGAGTGAGAGCAATGCGAAAACTGATGAAAATATCCCTCGGGGGTCATGATCGATCTATAGGTGTAATCTCCCCTCCTCCGCTCTGTTTCTTGCTACGGACCGACGGTTTCCGTGTGAGAGGAGTGGTACGAGGTAGATTGGTATCCACTCTCAATTCGTCTTTGTAGAAATTGAGATCATCCGAGGAAGATGAGACTGGATTATCATCATCTTCTTCGTCAAGTTCGATTGGTCTCCCCCACCGAGCTGCAGACCTGACGCCATCCACCCATTGTAATGTTTCTACGCCCACCTCCCTCAACTTCCGATTCCGAGATCGCCAAGCCATTGTACCCCGGGACCCTGCGCTTGCTCGACTGGGACTGCGCGAGTCAGCGTTAAGCTGAGTACTCCGTCGCTTCTCACGTGGTTCATCTTCGTTCATAGGAACTTTTCCTGGACGTGCTGACAGCATGCGCGGGTCCGAAGGGAAAAGGAGTGGAAGCATGTATCGTGAATCCAACAATTCGCCGAGTACTTGAGGAGGCTTCAAAGGTTCCCACGTAGATTTTTCTTGAGTTTTTTCAAACAGCATGTCGATACCACGTTGGGCAACTGATATAGCGGAAGATTGTGTGGAAACCGACGGTGTGGCTGATGTATCTGGACTGTCGTTCAAATAAGACGAGACGCTCCCATCGCGTTCTCTATCTCGGTCGCCAATCTATTTGTATGACAATCAGCCGCGGGACAAACAGATGTGAAACTGGGATAACCTCTTTCCGCAAAGCCTCAACACCGAGCTTCACGCGATGTCGTTCCCAATCCTTTTGCAGTTGCGTGAGATATTGAACACACTCCTCGGTCATTCGTCCCTCATTGACTTCAAACTTGTAATCTCGCACCGCGCGACGCATCTGCACAGTGGTGGACATCATTGTAAACTGAATTAAACATGGAAGGGCATACCTGCAAAGGATTTATGCTTTTCATCGTTTGAATAGTAGCAACGAGGTTGGGAAATTCCTGTATCGATGAGAGACACTAAAACAAGTTTGAACGGCTATCAATGCCGAGAGGGGAGAAAATTTCACGTACCTGTAACCAGTTCAACAAATCCCGAACTGGGATGAAATGAGACTGAACTCCGCGAGGCAAACCCATCTGCCCGACCCACTCCTCTAATGCTCCAACATTCATACCAATCTGTACTGCTCGCGAGCTGGAGGGAACAATAGTTGGAGTGGACACCCCTGGGGCGGAGACAGAAAACTTACCGGCAGAGATATTTCTTACGAGTAAGGATGCGATTGAACATTTCGCCTAACTAGATATCAGCGGAGTCATATTTACCGATGTTCAATGCCCACTTACATGACGTCCAATACATGACTTGAGACCACAACTGTGTGGTCAACACCGGATTGACATCTGAATGGGTCAAAAGTGTGTGGAGAGCGGTCAGAAACGATGTGAGGTCCGAGGGTGACGATGGTCGAGGCGGTTCGGAAAACAGAGAATGTAAGGGAGGAGTAGAAGGAGCGCGCGCTCGAGCGAAAGTGTGTCTAAGTGAGAGGAAACCTTTTGGACTGGAGGACGACATGGTCGCCTGATTCATGGAAGGAGACGGCGGTCGACTAGATGATGGTGGAGTCGGCGACGTGGTGCGAAGGGGCGTAGAATTGGCGGACGCAGGATTGATGTCGGCTGGCTTTTTCTTGCCAGTGAATGGCCGTAAGAATGACCATTCTGATTCGAACTGAACTGATTCGAATTCAGAGGAAAGTGGTGAGTGGTCAAGAAGGGAGGCGTCAAGTAGCTGATCTATTCGTCGCTCCGCGAATCTAATGATAAATACTGCATGGAGGATAATTGTTAGCGGTGAGGGAAAATCGAGGGGAATAAGTTTCACCAAAAATAGAGTTGATAACCTCTTCGATGAGCTCGAAGGAGCCCAAGAGTTCACATGCTTCGTTTATCGAATTGTCACACTGCATGAGGTGGAGCCATACGGTCGTGTTGTACAACCAGAACACCAAACAAGTGACATCTTCTGCTCGGTTCTATGATCGAATAACTCAGTCAGAGTTTTAGGCATGAATGATCATTAGTAAATGAACTTACAAAAAACGTGTCTTCGATCGCATCAGTTGCCCCGATGATGAGGTCCTCAAGCCAGGTATGATCGCACATTAAGCAGGCAAATCGTGCGAGTAGGTACAGGGTATTGGCTGGCTGCGCATTCCGTAATGATGGTTGAAAGTTAGTAATAAGGGACTCGAAAATCTGAGGGAGTGAAAGTGGCGAAAACACGAGCATAGAAGAATAGTCCGCTGGTGGCGTCTGGAAAACAAGGTTAGCCTGAAGGAAGATTCAGCCTATATGGGCACTCGCATAAAAGGTATCACTGTCATCTTCAGACACATCCTCAGACTCGGACTCGATTGAGGAGTCCGAATCTGCAACGCCCCACCACACAGGATTGACACCCAGGACGCTACCCACATCATTCTGAACGTTTCTTTGCTTCCGCCATCGTTTCGTACGTTCTTCCAATAGTCTTCGTTTGTCCTCCATTCTACCACCACTCCACCCTTCTCCTCGCATCGCCTCCTCGAGTAACAACGCGACATCTTCACGACCGGGGAGTGGTGAATGAGCTGTGACTATGTCTAAAGCCGTCAGGTTCCGGCGAGTGACATCAAACGGCGAACAGTCGTGTGTCATCAAATGTGATATGAGTGTCGGCGGGGAAAGAAGGGCAGCGTGGTGAAGAGGTGTCCATCCGGCTGATATGGATAGGTCAAGATAAACAGCAATCCAAATGAAAATAAAACGCACCTTTGTCCGCGCTGACATCAGCGCCCTGCGCTATCAGGAGCCTCACACATTCCTCTCTCTCGACGTCGCGTTCAGATTCTGCTCCAAAACCATGAATCGTGAGACTGACAAGACCTACTCCATCTTCATCACGAATTCCGAGATCGACGTATAGCTGGGCTTCATGATCTCCAAGGAGGTACGAGAGAACAGAAATATCGCCAAATACGCAGGCACGGGTGATGCAATGGGCGACAAGTTCTGCCTTTTGAGATGGTGCGAGACCAGAATGAGGAGAAAGGAGAGGTGCAATGTAACCTGGCGTTGGATATAAAGGATGGAGGTCTGGCTCCGGTGACAGATCCATTATTATGGTCAGTCCCTGGTAGTTACAGTTCAACCCAGACACCGCGACTACTTCCAGCAAGGGTTTTTTTTGCTGGATACACGGATTTTCGGTTGTGTACAGGCGTTGAGGTCACGTGAATAAGCCCTGGCATGCCGTCCACCATTGGCAAACGTCAAAAACTCTCCGACGACGTCGATAACGAGGGCTTGACTATCGACGAGGATGGTCCTTTGGACGTACAAGCCAACATGTCGGAATATGGGTCTGGGAGTACCAGCGATGATAGTTCAGCCGACACCGCGGATGAAATCGCAGATGCGAAGAGAACAAAATCAAAAAAGACACTGAAAAGAAAACGCCGAGCAACTGAACCCTCGCTTTTCGGTGCTACGTTGCAGTATCTTTTGAATACCGATGCGCCTTCTACCGCACCTCTATCCCTCAAGCCTTCGATTGCAAGGAAACACAACGATCAAAAATTAGAGTTGAGGGCGAAAAAGGTTTTGCAGGTCGAGAAGAAGGAGAAGGAGGACAAAGGGAGAATAACGGACGTCATTGGAGGTTGGGGAGGTGAGAGCGAAAGAACACTGAGAAAAGTTGCTCAAAGAGGCGGTAAGACCCTTCAGTGCCATTCACGTCAAAATCGATTCTCATCTCCAAAATAGTGGTCAAACTGTTCAATGTCATTCAGCAATCCCAAGCTGTTACCTCTACTGCAGCAGAAGAATCCAAGGCTTCGAGGGGCAAAGGAAAACCTTCGTTACCCGCCCCAACGATCAAAGGCAAGGGAAAGGGTAATGTCGTCGGGCGGGGTAAAGAAGGTAAGCTGTTGTTTAAGTTGTGCCATTGCCATGTCTGATGTCCGTCCCAGATGCTGTAGAAAAGGACGAGTTCTTCAATATGATTCGGTCTGGAGGAGTCGTATCCAAGGCGTAGCTACAACTTGACTTTAATTCAATTCGAGGACTGTAGTGCCTGCCCTAAACTTGCCGGCTGACCTTAAATTCTTTCGAATTTTTGCGTCGTCTCCTTGATGGTCAGTACTTTTCCATGTCCCCCCTCCTCTCGCTCATCGCAGTCGTAGCCTCCGAAGATCTCCATTCGCAAGGAAGAATGGGAACGTCGACTACATGATGTCCAGGTTACAAAAAAGTGTGTTCAATTTTGTTTTCATCGACGACAAGGATGATAAACAAAATGGGAATCTCTCTGAACTCATTGATGAGTAAAGAAATTGCATGTATTATCTGAGTCTCGTGTTTCTCTTTGATCTGGGGATGTTTTTATGCAGTTATGCTGACATGGAACGTCTTGTTTGACAGTGACTTGAACCGTCTTGTCATGGACTACCTCGTTATAGAGGGTTACAAATCTGCGGCCGAGGAATTTAGTCAGGAAGCCAACCTGACACCGCCCATTGATTTCGAGAGTATTGTGAGCCGGATGGATATACGTGAGGCATTGCAGCGAGGGGATGTCGAAGATGCCATCACACGTGTAAATGACTTGAATCCAGAAGTAAGTCGTCGATTTTAATTGACGAAGCTACGGCAAGAGCCACAGGATTAAATTGTTTCATGCACCACTCGTAGACCCTTGGGGTCTAGGATGATATTCGTAAACACCAAAACTTCAGTCTTCAATATGATTGGTCTCTTGCCCTTGGCATCGTCTTGTGTATCCAGACTTTATTGACGGCCATTCAACTAGATCTTAGATACCAACCCGGCGCTGTACTTCCACATGCAGCAGCAGAAATTAATTGAATTTATCCGGCGTGGGCGTATATCGGAAGCATTGCAGTTTGCCCAGGAGGAACTTGCGCCCCGTGGTGAGGAGAGCCCTGAATTTCTTTCGGAATTGGAAAGGACAATGGCGTTGTTGGCGTTTGATTCATCTCCGGCGGCTCCGTCTGAAATCTCGGAACTTCTTTCACCAGCGCAGCGAATGAAGACAGCCGGAGAAGTGAATGCGGCGATTTTAGAGAGTTTCAGTCAGGGCAAGGAGGTGAAGCTTGTAGGACTACTGAAACTGCTGTGTTGGGGAGAGTCGATGTTGGAGGAGCGGGCTGAATTTCCAAAGGTGTGTGTATTGGTGTTGGCTGGTATATTTCTGACCTACCAGTGGTTCAGGTTGATCTGCAGGATGGGATGCTGCATGAGCAGGAGGATGTGAGGATGAGGGTGTAAATATTATATCGTTTCACCCTGACGGGTTGTCGTATTCCCTGGTAACCATCACCATGGCAGAGAACTAGTGAAACACATGGCTGTAGCTTAAAGTACAACATCGTTACCCACCGTCGCCGTTGGAACCGTTCCGAAGCCAGAGTGCCCGATTACTAAGCGGTCTTTCTGGCGTGAGCACCCTCCTTGTCACTGGCACACACAGCGCGTAGCATATCGTCCACACTGTCGACCACAACATTCTTCTCAGACAAATGTCTGATGATCCAAAGGCGTCTCCTTCAGCTTCAAAAGCTCGTAGGGTCCTTTATGTCGCTAATCCAGGTTCGGATTCAGAGCACAGCGGCAACGAGAGCCATGACCGTCGTGCACAGTACAACCCTAATCTCTACACTAGCCCAAAGTCTCAATCCCCGTACTTATACAATCGTACAACGACCGTAACAAGTCCTTACAATTATCCAGACTCTGCAAAATATCCTTTACCTCCCACTGTAACCACAACCAACTTACCCCAGGATGACACTCATCAGTATCCTTCTTCTAATCCACCTTTATCATCCCCATCCAGCACAAGCTCTCCAGCTGTAGAGTCTACCCCACCGCCTAGTACTCCTGGTCTTTCTGCACCTCCCCTTGATCTGGCTGCAGGCGAACAAACCCACGAACCAGCGATCATTCATCCTACTGATCGAAGTGAAATACCACAGGTCGTTCATAGGAATTTCATTCAAAAAATCACGTCGCCATTTTATCAATCTACCCCCCAGCAGAATCGTGTCCTACCACCAAGGCCAACTACAGTATGTGTCACTCTTCCTCTTCGTACTGACTCATTCATTAATATATATCTCACAGTCGCCCACCACATCTATTACAGATTCTCACTCTTCCCCTGGTGGCCAAAGCTCTACTTCGGCAGACAAAGTCCTGATCGTCGTCACTGCTGACTCTGAGCGATATTTGACTGTGGACATTACCAGTGCGACAAACCCTGCATTCATCCGAGAAAGAATCTTCACCAAGGTATGTGTGTGTGTCCCCCCGCCCCTACGCCCAGCCCCATCGTGACCTCCGTTTTACAGTTGTGCGTATGGGAAGAGGAGCATCAATCTAAATTCTCAATCTATCAAACCGAGATTGGAGCATTTGCGATCGGCGAAGCACTCACAGATGTCAAGCTATTCGAACTCTGTCGAGATCGGGGTGATTCCAAAGGCTCTCTCAAGTTTTTGGTCTCTCATTCCTCAGCACCTGTCCACGAGCAGTTGTCTTCACAGTCTTCACAATCCTCTAGTTCCATATCGCCGACAATGACCACAATTCCTCCTCCTGTTCTCCCGTATGGTAGCCGCAGTTATGCCCCATTAAAACCCAGGCGCCGCTCCAGGTCTAGGCCTGGCAGTATGTCGTCCGCTAGTGAGCACTTGCCTCCTGAAGTCGCAGCTGGCTATGAGGCGTCTGTCTCCGACGATGGCGACCGAGACACCCGGGATAACAGAGATAACCGATCAATAGTGCGTCCTCCCTTGCCGGTGCCCCCACAACATACCAACATCTCCACTGGTGCACCCAATGTCCCTACTTCACCTCGCGCTGTTCGGCGACCGAGCGGACCAGTCCCTCGGCCTACGTCCCCAATCTCCCACTCTTTCAGACCAAGTTCACCTCCTACCGTCCCCCCTCCTCTTCCTCCCCCCGATCGCACTTGGGCTCAAGGCCCAGAGCCATCACCCCTCAGAGACAAATACGGACACACCCTCCCTACATCTCCCCCTCCTCCCCCATCTTTATCTCCAAACCGCACTACCTTTGATGATAACAGCTTGACACCACCTGCGTCGAGAACTCTGCATGCTCGGTCCGCGTCGGATGCTGCAGCCGAGCGTGAACAAGCATTACAAGCGTCTGAGAATCAACTGGAGCAAGTGGGGAGACAATGGCGGCTGCAACAGATGGAAGAGAGGATCAAGCAAGAGCGACCAAGAGATGGGTCGACGACAAAGGAGGCTCGACTGCGCGAGAAACGCATTGGAGACACTGACGAGCCATCGGACAAAGTGGGCCGCTCAGACTCTTGGGTGGTGGTTCCGCGCGAAACCTTGCGTGAGAATTCGCGCGGGCTCAATAAAGATCAACTCCCCAATTCTAAAGAACTTTCGCGTGGCTCGCCGGCTCGAGTACCACATCGGAATCGCGATAATCACGTATCTCCTCAGCGTTACAAGGCATCTCCCTATGCTACACGCCCTCTTGCTATTCCCTCGCCTCCTCGAAATCCACCGCCACCGCCCCCTGGAGTTGGCTCTAGTGAACCTCGCGTTCCTTCTCTACGGCCAGCTGGACAGCCAGTACCTGCAAATTGGACTGTAACTTGGAAGAGCGCGGAGAAGGGCGACCAGAAGGTTGTCCCCGCTCCCTCTGCACAGTGGCCCCGGATGCCTAAATGCATGGATAAGTCTAAGAGCATGGACAACTTGAGGGCAGCTGCCGTCAATCTCCAGGGGGTTCGTCGTCCAGGTCAGCTCCCAATGACTGGCCCAAATGGCAACAGTGGGATGCCGTCAGGTACACATGCCATTGGTGACGGTAGGCGGGAGCCCACTGCCCTGCCCAAGGGGTACGAGAGGGGAACGTCCTTTGGACGGCGGCCCTATCCCATTGCAGGATCTTCGCAGAATAACTACGAATCTAATCAATCGTCGTTGCAGACTCAGTATGTTGCCCGTGGACCTGGTCTTTCACCGGGACTCACATCTCCAAGTCACGAAGCTTATCCCCCTAGACCGCAATCTGCTCTCGGCGATCCTGTGACTTCTCCCACACAAAGATACCAGCGTAATATGCAGTCACCGACATATAGCTCCAATTTCCAGGACCCAGATTCCGTCCGGTCACCCAGAGCGCTGTCTCCAAATCGTCAACAGTTTAATGGGCAAGGGTTCGGACTTCGACGGGGTCCCCACATTGGATCATCAACTTATTCAGATGCCTATGGCGGGATTGAGACAGCTCGGATGCCACGGAGTCCTGCCAGTCCTCGTGACACTCGATCTCGGGAAAAGCTTAATGACCTTTCCGAGCCCAGTTTGTCGACCATTGTAGCCTCTGACAGAGGTGACAACCGCAGCGGCGAAACAACGCTCAGGCAAGAGGACCATGGTTGGATTGTTCAGATGTTGGATGGAAATTCTGCTGAATCGACCGTTATCCCTACTGGTCCTCCACCCCTGCAACCTCTTTCGGCTCACTCAAGTGAAATGTCGCCAACTACGCCGCATAGCGAGTCGTCTGTGTTAGAGGACGACTCTGACAGTGATAGAGATTGCGGAACATCAATATGGAAAAAGCCACCCATGGCGGAAGAGGCTCCACGTCCCAAATCAATACTGCGCCGACCACCATTGAAAGTTGAGACCCAGACCAACGGTGCCCTTCCGACTACTTCAAGTTTTCCGCCACCAACGCAACCTACACCGCCCACATCCCGACCCCCTGTGCCTCCTGTGCCAGCCATACCACCTATACCGCCATTATCTCGTGGGAAAGCGGGAGAGCGGGTCAGCAGATTCACAGACATGCGCGATTACACGTGGGCCCCCCGTCCTCCTCCAGAAGATGTTTACGACCATCTGGAGGAATTCTTCCCGAATCATGATCTTGACAAGCCAGTCATTGAAGCCAGCTCTGGAGGGACCTCACCGACTGCCGTCGAACACGCTGCCATCCCCCTAGCCCCGGTCAACACACCTGATAAGGCGCGGGTCAGAGGCAAGAAGTCTATTCGGATTGTCGCTGAGGAACACAAAAAACGGATCGATCGTAATTCGCGAGCGGACCTTTCTTCGGTTACCAGCGTGCTACGCAAGCGAAGTACGAAACTCTGGGGAAGTCGTCTCGAGGAAGTCACTACAGCGCAAGCGAGGACAGGCTTTGCTACCTCTCTACCTGATTCTCCTTCCGGAGCCAAACGTAAGTTGTCTTGATGTATTATGAGGGAGAAAAGGTACGATAATCTGCCTGTTCATAGCTATCTTCAAGTGGGTTCGTGGTGAATTGATTGGAAGAGGTACCTACGGTCGTGTTTACCTGGCTCTCAATGCTACCACCGGAGAGATGATTGCCGTCAAGCAAGTGGAAATGCCTCGCACTGCCAGCGACAAGAACGACTCAAGACAAGTGACTGTAGTGCAAGCACTCAAAATGGAGAGCGAGACACTCAAGGATCTGGATCATCCCAACATTGTACAATATCTTGGCTTTGAGGAAACTCCCAACTTCTTGAGCATGTGCGCAAATGCCAGTGATAGGGGCCATAACATCGCTGACTTTTTCTTCTAAAAATAGCTTCTTGGAATATGTTCCTGGCGGCTCTATCGGAAGCTGTCTACTCAAACATGGGAAGTTCGACGAGGAGGTCACTAAGTCATTCACCGCGCAGATTCTCGGCGGTTTAGAATACCTCCACTCCAAGGGAATTCTCCATCGCGACTTGAAGGCGGATAACATTCTGGTGGAAACATCTGGAGTATGCAAGATATCGGATTTCGGAATCTCAAAGAGGACAGACGATGACGCAGGTGGTGCACATACGGCCATGCAGGGCACGGTCTTCTGGATGGCACCGGAGGTCATCAATACACAAAAGAAAGGTTACAATTTCAAGATTGATATTTGGAGTGTCGGATGCGTTGTACTGGAAATGTGGGCTGGTCACAGACCTTGGAATGGGGATGAGGCGGTTGCGGTCATGTTCAAGGTAATATTTGGTTGATTTTGAGCAGACATCGAGATTTGACCCCTTAATTTGCAGCTCTACCAATCCAAACTCCCTCCCCCCGTTCCTGACGACGTCGTTTTATCTCCTCTTGCGGATGACTTTAGAAGCAAGTGTTTCGCCATGTAAGAATATTTCACGTTATTGTTATTGTCACCTGTACCGACTCATGTGTATGTGACTCACAGAAATCCCGAGGAGCGTCCCTCCGCATCGGAACTGCGAAAACACACATATCTTACACTCTTACCGGGCTGGACTTTTCACGGTTTTAAGTAGGATATTCACATTAATCTCTACTATCTATCTATCTCTGTTTTCTTCTATTGCTTACGCCCGCACGTTTATACTCGCACATCCATGACTATCCTCCCAACATTGACATCCGTTCGCTTTCTCTCGCCTTCAACATTTGTTTTTAGTATAGCTATCACTTGAACGATGTATTGAACACCTTTAATACACCCCCCTAATTGAATCTTGAATTCATGTAGACTTGAAAGATGGACTGACTCCAACCAGTATACCGATGGGACAGACTAGCAAAAGGAGAGGTTTAGGTGCCTCTCCCTACGGAAGGATGGATAGCAAGCATACCGGGTACTAATGGTATTTCGACCACTAGCAATGTACATGATCAAGGTATACATGTATTACACAAGAAACAGAAGTCCTCAATACTTAAAACTCAAAAAGCCGAGCCCAAAACTTTCATAGCCAACGCGCGAAGGATCTAAACCATGATTTTCAGGCAAATGGTAAGCGTGGCGATACGGTAAACATACCTCTGCCTTCTGATTACCACCCAGCTCCGAGAAAACGGCGGCCACGGTTTTCCCCTTCGCATCTCTAATCGCGCCAAGCCGGTTCCCAGCGAAGGCGCCCAGCATGAGCCCAGGGACATTCGCCTGATTGCACATTATAGTTTGGTAGGCTCATGCGCCGGTGGGAGATCAGAACTTACTACTATGAGGCCAATCCCCCCTCCGCAAGCAGCGCCAAGCCACGACCACCAAGGAGCGTGGCGCTCAACTTCAGGGCGTAGGAGCTGTGGTATCGAGCTCGAGATATGTAAGGAGTAGATGAATGTATACAACCCACCTCCTCGAAAACGTCAGCGAAAACCCCTTCAGCATCAGGTCTCTGCCCCCCGGCTGCGGGAGCAGTTCCTGAGGCCCCGCCCGTAAACATGTTGGTAAACTGTGTAAAGAAATTCGTTGATGAATTTGGATTATCTGTTTTGTCATTATATGATCGCGACGCGTATAGAGTGTCATATTCTCTTCGCCGAGTGGGATCCGAGAGGACGTAGTATGCGTCTGCTACAACCTGGGAGATAGATGAGCAAAGAATAGCTGGAATGGCGGTGAAGAGCTGGCCTGGAACCGCTCTGTGGCTCGTTTGACTTCAACAGGGCTTGCATTGGCTAATCTATCTGGATGAGTTCTGGACGGGTTATCAACTGGTGAATAAGAGTAAAAAATAAGCGAATGACACCTGAGGGATTCCTTCTTGTAAGCCTGCCTGATGTCGTCGGTAGTAGCAGACTTGTCAACGTTCAAGACAAGGTAATAATCAGGAAATTGTGACATTTGGTGCACTTTCAAGCTTCAAGCTTCCACGTATCCCACGATATTATTAAATAATTCTACATAATAATGTCGTCTCAGAACGCTTTCGGAACGGTATCCTTGGAAAATAACGGTGGCCTCTCCACATCCTCACTCACACCGGGCAGTGGACGTGGCAGGCCGCTTGCCATTCGAGTGCCTTGCTTACGCAAACTTGGATTTTGGTAAATCCTGGTCGAAGGTTGCTCGAATGTGACCGTAGGTGCAGGCCGTTTGTTCTGAATCAAGGCTCCAGGCCTCATCGATAGACGCGACATGTACAGTCGCGAAGTCAGCAAACCGCTCGACCCTGTAGCGAGGTCGAGGGAAGGCCCAGCATTAGGTCCTGCGGAATCCGTGATAATTGGTCGGTTATGATCATGAACATCCCTGATTTCCGTAGGGCTGTCTTCCGCAGACTTGACATCGCTCTGAATAATGGCACTCCTGAAGGCACTCGTCAAGCCTGCCAACCCGCCACTCTCCGGCACAGCAAGATCTGTGTATACTCGATTAAATCGATGCGACCAAAATAGCTCATGAACTTACCATCAATGAACGACGTCACATCATACTGCGTCCCAGCAGAATCGAGCCTTTGTACTCTACCAATCATCTCCGACTCAGCCGATCCAGGATCCGTGCATCTGGCGGTGATATCAGGATGGATAGAAACGTTAATGACGGGGACTATCGCCTCATCTTCCTCCCTCAAAACCCGCGACTGTTTCTGCCTTGCGCGCAAAGGTCCTAACGAACCAGGTGACGGTGGCGAGGTACTAGCTTCTGGTGGCTCCGGGAAGCTGCTGAGAGAAAACTCGCTGCGTCCCGAGCCGGACTCGTGTTTGCGTAAGCCTTTAGCAGAACTGAGCGATTGATCAGCAGAACTGCCGTTCAGTGGTGTAATGTCTGATAGTTTTGTGTCCGAGGTAGGGTCGTCATCTGCAGAAAACAAGCGCAAAGCTGCGATACTTTTGTCGAGTTCCTGCTGTTGGCGAAGCAGCTCATCGAACGAGGCCACGCTGCTCACGGGTCGGGGCGTAGGGGTTGCAAATTGTCGTTTGATGATACCGCTCAAACCGTACACGGGCGATTCGGTGTTTCGAGAGAACGGCATGCCTGGCGGGGGGAGTCCAGGCGAATCAGGGACGCCGGGCACAGTACCGTAGTAGGACGACAGAGAGAATGTATCAGGAGGACGGATGTCGAAGGTGGATGATTCCGCGAGCACTTCCTTTGGCTCGTTGTCGTCGATCCTAGTCTGTTGCGATGCCGTTGGTACCGTAGTTACCTTCTCAGAGGGACCTATAATGTGTGACGGCATATTCATCTGTCCGTTTAATTCTGCAACGCGAGGTCCCAGAGCGTCCAACGAATCACCGCCACGAGTAAGTGAAGGTGAAGTACGAAGGGCGCCTTCCTCGGCGTCACCCTGGCTCCAAAGGCGGCGTTCATCCCAGCTCAGTTGTCGTCGCGAGAACCTACGGGTCATCCATGCAGATAGTGGTGAACCATTGGACGCGCGAGCCGCATGGACATCCTCGGAACACGGGGTCTCGCCTATCGAATCAGTGATGGGCTCTGGAGTCAGCACCACTGGTGTGCTGACGTAGAACGCGGATTGACGGGGTTTTTCTGGGAGGCCATGAAAAGTGGCAACTCGAGTTAGTCGAGTCGTGGAGGGGTGACGGGGAATAAAAACTTTATAAAAAGTCATTATGAGAATGAAGACGAGAAGGATATAAAGTTCAACGGCTTGGAAGAGCCGACCAAGTGAAGTTTCAGACAAAGTGACTGTCAAAATAACTAAACAAACTGTGATCTTATTTATAATACCAATCACTCACAGCGAATACTATTGCCAATACCGAGACCGAGGCTAATAAGTAATGCCAGGATAGGCGCCGTATAATATAACAGCGCCTTGGACCGGGTGGTTGCCGTGATAAGGCAGATGTTCAAAATCAGCTTGAGAATGAACACGGCTGAAGCGACGATTTCGAAAGTGGCCTCCACAACATACACGGGACCATGTTGATGGAATGTGTTCACAGTGCGCCAAATGGTCTGCATGAGAGGAATAGCAAGCACAAGCGCCAGTGTGATCCATTTCAAAACAAACCCAGGCAAGCCCCAGCGGCTCCAACTGCCACTGTGACTCTGTCCTCTGACGGAAAAATTGTTTTTACGATCGAGTGGAGATCGTGGCGGCGGCGGTTCACCTCTGGGACGCTCTGCTGCGAAGGTCCAGAAGAACAGATAACGAAAGCCGACGGAAAGGGCAAAACCCACTTCGCTGGCGGTACTAAGTCCAGTGACGGAGCCCGACTCATGCTGATTATTGGAAGGGGTCGAAGATAGTATCTGGCCAAGGTCGAGGATAGCTGCTATGAAAGCAAGAAGAACGGATATAGAAAGATGAACTGAAAGTCTGCAGAGGATATGAGTGGATAAAGAGCCGTAACACAACTGAATGTAGGCGTACACATTGACACGCTTTATGACGACAAATAAAGTGAATACACCGAATGCCAAAAGAGCCACGGAGAAGAAAGGGATATCGGCTAAGATTCGGTCAATCTAGAGACAGTAGAGTCAGATAATGGTGGGGCAACAACAGTAGGGTAAAATTCACAGTTTTGTCACCACTGGGACTGAGCCAAGCTCTAGGGAATACATGCCAACGGGTGTTGGACATGATTGTGACAGGTCGAAGTTCTTGAAGAAAAAAAAGAAAAAAAAGAGAAAGGTCACGACAGTAAAGCGCACCGCGAATCCGAAGAAGACGAAGAACTTGAAGAAGTCCCGAGGCCAGCAGCAGCCAACTGGCACTGATATACGGGATACCAAGTGATCAATGAGTGACTATGTACTAGGTTTTGTGATACACAGCCTACAGAAATTGCGAAACACACTGGCAAGATGAGAAACGAAAGTCAAGGACTCCGAGTCGGACCAGTGCGAGCTTGACGACCACTATAATCTTACCGATCTTATCAGTAAAACACTGCAACCGAAAATATATCAGATCAAAAAAAAAACTTGACAACAATTTAATAATTTCGCGAGTCCACGGAACTCATTCGCCCCAACTACCCGTCATCTGACGAACCAAAAACATCCCTCGTCCTTCATCAACACTCCTCCCACCCCCACTTCTCATCCCAATAACACTCTTCGGTCTCGGTCTGCCCCCGGTCATTCCCAGCTGCTTCATTGGGCTACTTGTCAGCTGCCTCGTTGGACTCATCCCTCCACCCGTCAACTGTCGCATGAGCGCGGCGTCTGCCTTTCCGATCCCGGTGAATTGACGAGCGATCGTTGTGGTTCCTGTGTATTGTGGTGCTACCCTCGCAAGCCCTGCGCCGCCGGTATGAGATGGAATCAGCGGTCGCGTTGGTGAGGCCTGTGGGGAGACTCTCATTCCGACAGGTAGCAGCAGCTGTTGGACTTGCGTCAATAATTTCGAAAATCACCGGGACAAACACGCACGAAACACTCTCTGCACCAAACACCACCATCCCCGTCCCCCTTGGCCGCGCTATCCAGTTTCTTCTGACACCCAGGCTCCCCTTTCTTTCTCACCTCCCCCCGTCCCCAAATCCCCTTCTTCACTTCTTGCTTCCCACCGCACACTAAACATGTCGCATGCCATCGTGTCCCCTGTGGGCCCGGTACAACGCCGCGCTCCATCGGCGATACGGACTTATGGCAGCCCGGACACGCCGTAGTGTTGCCGAAGCGGCGGAAGGATGTTGAGGTCGATGTAGACGGTGGGGTAACGGGTGGCCCGTCGTATCGTGATGAGCTGTATGCAGACGTAGACGAGCTTGAAGACACAGATGCGGGCGCGTACGTCGATGGAGCTGGTGTGGCGGCGCTCGAGAAAATCGATGCAACAGAGTTTGAGCGAGGTATAGACCTCCTAACGTCAACTTTCTCTGTCGGGGCGCACTGCACAAATAAAAACGCTCAGTCTACTTCAACAAGTCACAAAACACAAGAAAAACCCACCTCAACATGGCAAGGGCCTCCCTCAGCTCTAACAAAAATAGCTTGGCCCTTTCCGCCCTCCTTGAAAGCACCCTCGCAAACCGCACACTTGAAACACTCTGCATGATACGTCTTTGGTTGTTTCCCAGTGTCCCGAGGCTCCTCGGGGACAGTAACGAAGCGTGCTTCGGCACCCACACGGAGCGTGAACAGCCCTCCGCCACATTTTGCGCAAGTAGTGTTTGTGGGGTAGGAAGGGGCAGCTGAGTTACATGAAAGCCTTGGGGAGGATGTTGAAGAGTGAACGTTGGATGAGAATTTTGCACTAGGAGGAGATCTTGTGATGGTAACGGATGTAGAACCAGTCTTGGACTTGGGCGTATGCGTCGGAGTGACCACACTATCCCCACCATCCCCTTCATCTAGAAAGTCCCCTCTGATGTACCCGTATTCGTACTGATGTCCACCTGCTCGTCCCCGGCCTCGTATTGTACCTCCATCAAACACATCATCGTCCCTAGGTGGTGAATTGAGCTCAGACGACTGCGTGGTTGTGTCCGAGCAATCCGACATTAAATCCGGTGTGGACGGCATGCTTTCCTCTCTGCCGCCGGCACACTCTCTCCTGTTATACCGCTCACTCTCTCGTCTTCTCTCACCCTTTACATCACTTTCTTTCCTCACGCTAGGGCCAAAACCAAACCTCGCACTTGATGTGGAGACTGACACTGGGATTTTGGATGCAATGGGGCTCTTCGTGACTGGGGAAGAGTACGATGTCGACGAGCGTGAACGCAAGGGCGCTGTCGACGGCGAATCAGGACTAGATTTGATTTCAGAAGAACGGGGCGAAGATGCAGGAGACGAAGAAGATCCCCTCAAGAATCGTCTCTTCATTTCTTCCACAGCATCTTCTGTCGGTTTCGGACTGCTGCTCCCGAACCGAAGGGGACTTGCAGTGCTAGACCGACGCCCCTCTTCCACCTCTGGAGTTTTGAACCTCTTCTCAGAACTCGAGCTTTCCCGGTCCCTGCCCCCAGTTGTAAGTGGGCTGCCCTCCCTGCTAATAGTAGACATAGAATAGCGCGATGAAAGTGGAATATTACTCGGAATACTCTCCATCCTTTCCCTCCCGGTAGAATATCTTGGAGCAACCGGGCCCCGCGAGGGCGATTCCTCCGATTTCTTGATAACCATACTCAGACGCTGGCTCAGCCCCTCTAATGCAGGACTACTATCCCTGCTCTTCACAATGCCCAACCTCTGCTCAAGCTCCTCGATGGCAGGGCTACCTTCCCTGCTTTTCTTTTCGCATTTCATACCTCCAAGGTTGCTGTTAGGAGACGGAGCTGCGCGCGGACTTTCCCATTTCTTGGGAGTAGTCGGATTCCTGTTCAGGCACCCGTCGAAGCACTCTGCACAAGACGGTTTTCCGAGGAGGTCGACCATGGGAGTGTCCCCAACATCTTTATAACAGCCATCGCACCTGAAGCATCGTTTGTGCCAAAACTTTCCCGCCGCCGAAACGAACGCGCCTTCGGATTTAAGCGTGAGGACGGGTCGGGCGCATGTAGTGCAGTTACCCTTTGAGCCACCATTGGTGATAAAGCAAGGTCGACACAAGAAACGCGTGCTACTGGATGGGATGTTCGGATCAGGGTATATAGTAGCATCCGGGGGAAATGTCGAGAAACATATTACACAGGAATGGGTTGCGAGAGATTCCTTCGGTTGGAGGATAGATCCGTAGACCTTTAGAAGGGAAGAAGTGTTTGGACAAGGGAGGACGTCCGATTCTGGGGCCGGCACCGTGAACTGTTTGAGAGGGGAAGGTGGCCGTGAGATTTGAGCAGCTGTAGATGCTATGTGAGCTGAGACGCGAGTATTCATGGGAATCGGAAGTGCCACGGCCTGAACAGAGGTAGGACGAGGAAACCGTTTTGTAGGAGAAGTGCTCCTGGAGTCTGTGGTACTACCTGTTAGCTGCGCTGTGATGGCGGAGACTGATGGACCGAGAGTTTGTGTTCTTGTTGGGTATTTCTCTTTAGCAACGTAAGTCTTTGACCATCTGTCCTGTATTTTTTCAGTTGGATTCGACTGATTCCACTGTACCACTGGAGCTGATACTCTTGTTAGATACGAATGGGTGGCACTGTACATGAAACTGACCGACTGGGGTGCCTCCACATTTGCATCGTGGGCCGACAACGATGTCTCCGCATCGTCGACAAAAGCCCATAATAATAATAATTTTTTCCAAACCTGAATTGAAAAGAAACGGTGAGTAGAACGGTTGAGACAAGCGCGAAAAGCTTGAAAATCAACACAGGTTACGCGTGACCACGTGAGTCATCGACCACCGTCAGACACGACGTGCTCGATGGTTAGCACGACGTGCTCAACGTCTAGCACACCTTCTCGATATTTCGCCTCTAAAGCAGCCATCTCGCCATATTTTTCTCGCAAGCGAATCAGAAGTCCAAGTCCTTCTGAGTCAGCAGCTCGTCGCCAACGACGTCGACAGCCGCCCTCTGGTGACCATATGGTCTCTGAACAAGAACAAGACCTGTTCGACAACTCTTGGAATCTTCGTCGTAAGCTATCCTCATTGAAACCAATACTTATTCAAGGTAAGTATATCTTTACCTTCCATGTCAATCCTTTGACTTCGTCTAGAACAAGTAGCAAAGGATCCGTGGAAATTGTTAATCGCTGTCACCCTTCTCAATAAAACATCGGGAAAATTAGCCATCCCTATTTTCTGGAACATCATCGCACATTATCCTACCCCTGTCGTTCTCTCGCACGGTGCATGTCCGTCTAACATGTAACATACTAACCAATTCTGAACCGAACACCAGCAACCTTTCTAGACCTCACATCCTTAATTCATCCTCTGGGCCTCCAGTCAATCCGCGCAAAACGCCTTATAAACATCTCCACAGCGTGCCTCAAGGACCCACCCACACCCACAGTCTCCCGTCAATCAAACGCATACACAATCTGCATACCCCCGTCGCAAATATTGTTCCCTGTTGAATATCCCGCATCTCCCTCAAAACGCAAGCGGTATCCACCAACGCCTATATCACACCTGCCTGGAGTGGGGCTGTACGCACTAGACTCGTACCGTATATTTTGTAGTGAAAATCTGGGGGAGTGGAAGGATGTGATGCCCAATGATAAGGAGCTCGTGCGGTATTTGGTATGTATGTACTGGCGTATTATCCCGTTGCATATTGATATCCCATGCAGAAATGGAAATGGGCTTTCGAGGAGCGGAAGAAATGGTTACCTGGAGTTGGCGTGGTTGGAATTCTAACTGTGCAGGACATGCAAGAGTTGATCACTGAACTCAGGCCGATCTCGACGACTTGATCTCCAGTGATTGAACTGCAAACTCCAAATCCACGATATAGAAGTTTGTAAGCGAACCTCACAACTTGGCACCAAGTGGCTGCCAGTCTACGCGCTCGACCTATCGACCAGTCACGATCAGACTAATTCAGAAGCCAAGAGAGGGAGAGATGATTCCACGTACCATCTCAGGCCTTAGCTCCTTCACGTTGCCGGCGCCGAGGAGCCTCATTCCCGTGACGATCTCACGTTCGAGGATGCGTACGAGTTTGACAACACCTGCTGCGCCGTAGGCCTTTCGGAGTGAATTCAGTCTAAGGGAGAAGGGGAATAAGTACAATGATGGGACGTACACTTTGTGCGTAGAGGAAGGGTCGGCCGAGGCCTACGGCTGTCGCTCCCAGGCACAGTGCTTTGAGAACAGCTAAATAGATGCCATGTTAGAGAGGTCAGGTCTGATGTGTGAGATTGACAAACCTGTTCCTCGAGTGATTCCACCATCGATGTATACTGTTTATGAGGCAAGTTATTCGTATGTAGAAGGATGAAAGGATAGGACCGACCTTCCAGTTTGTCGAAGACGTCTGCACGCTGTTGACGGAGTCTGTAGAGGACTTCGATGGGGGGTAACGAACTGGGAGTGTTTAGGTTATTAGCTGCGGGTAAGAGTAAAAAGTCGCCATTTACTATTCTAGTTGACGCCCTGAAGGAAGGCGAACAGTCAACCAACTGTGAAGATAGTATGTATTCCTTACCTCCATGGTTGGAGAGAAGAATACCATCCACGCCAGCTTCGGCTGCTAGGACGCAGTCCTGGAAAAACCGTTGGGTCGATATATAGACATGGATGAAATTGCACACATACCTCAACACATTGAACACCTGTAGCCTCCTTTTGTGAGTACACAGTCTTCCGGAAGCAAGCCATACTTGCCTTTAATCACAATGGGCAGCTTCGTTATGCTACGTAACCAGGGAATTGTCTACCGCAGATATCAGAATCATAACACCATGCCAATCACGAGCTCACCCTCTCCCATGTCATGTCCCGATCGTCATTCTTGACCAACGCACCAGCAGTCCCAGCCAAATCAACATCTTCTACTTCCTCCTTTGCATTCACCTCAGGACCTTCCCTCTCCATGTCCTCCTCAACCCAAGGGGCCTTGATGTCCCTCTCTCTATTCCCGTAAACGATCGCATCGACAGTCAGGAAAATAGCTTTGTAGCCTAACTGTTCTAGCTCCCTGACGAAATTTAGGGCAATTGTGTCGTCCTTGTGTTTGTAAAGCTGGAAGAAGAGGGTTTGTGAGGGCGATGCGGCCGACATTATGTGGGAAGGGGAGAGGGAGGCGTTAGATGAGACCATTTGGATCAACGACGTCGAGGATGCGCCCAAGGTTATGTTTACTTCGCCTAATGAAAGGGGTTAGGCTCAAGCCAATGAAGAGAAAAGGGTGAAGAGCGCGCCGAGGGGATGGCCTAGTTTCGCCAGAGCTGCGCCACTAACGAATACGGGAATGGAAGATTTAAACCCGAGGATAGTGGTAGAGGGGTCACAGAAGGATAATGCCCGCATAACCCGGGGGTGGAAGAAGAAACGCGAAAAGGCCCGTGCATTTTCAATGTTAGCTTGTTGTGTGTATGTGTCAGACACTATCCAAATAGAATGATGATGGCAGCACGTACTGATTTCGTCGTCCGAGGCAGAGGAATAGTATGCGAAGGCCTTGTACGACAAAATTTTGCTTGCAATGTCCTGGACAATGAGAAGAGTTGTGGGCATGGCGTGAAGGACATGAGACGACATGACACACCTCCATATCCTTTAAACACAGAATTCTACTCAACGGAGGCTTCTCTCTCTGAGCCCGCTCCATTCTTACTTGATCTTTGGTCTTTGGTATATTCTCTCTCTCTTTCTCTACGACCAGCGCAACTTGGATGTCAAGTGGTCCTAGATGCTTGCTCCGTGGAAGATGCTTATGCAGAGCATCAGGAGCATGTATGGGGTCGTAGACGGATGTTGCATCACGTCCTGCATATTTGAGGATGATTTGGGCTCCTCCAGGATGTTCCTAGGTGATACTCATTGTTAGCGGTGCAACCATTATATCGACTACTGTACGCACCGGCAAGAACTCTGTCAGATCATAAACATTGTTATGTATGATAACCCAGCATGATCTGTTGGTTTTTATCTGTGAGTCTTTAATAAATATTGAGTACGTCGTCGACTGACTCGACCGTATTATTCTGAGCAACTTGCTGCAGAGTCCAATGCATAGCGGTCACTGAGTCACGTGTTGACCTCGCGTTGTTTGTGTCTGTTTGAAACACGAACCACTGCCACTCACCACCATGGCCCCTCTACCGAACCGCAAGGCCCTCGAGGCCATGAAGCGTGTCGATTTACAGAAAGTTTGCAAGGTTTGAAGCTTGTTTTATTGTAATTTTCTTTATTCATGAACCTGTAGGACTACGGCGTTAAAGCAAACCTCAAGACTGAAGCACTTATTGATTTACTTTTGGAGGCATCACGGTATGAACCACTTACTTTCGCTTAATATCCCATCTGATGCAATCCCTATTGCTGTTAGTCCACCAGCTTATAAACCCGCACCTCCTCAACGTTCAGTCTCAACCAGAACATCCAGTCACGCGGGGGCCAGGTCAAGGGGTAGATCTGGAGGTTCTATGATAATTCACGAATCCGATCATGAGGAAGACTCTGACGGTGGAGACCCGGAACCTCAATCCGAACCTGAACCTACCCCTGTCCCTGCTCCTCGTACGCGAAAAGCAAAGGACATGCAAACCAAACTCGGTTTTGGTAGACCAGTAGCCGCCGGTGGAAGTGGCGCTCGAGCTATTACCAAGTCTGTCAGTGTACTCAAGGGGAAAAGGGGAAAGAGCAGGACCATGAAGGTCGTTGAGGCTACCATACCAGAAGAAGGTCAGCTTACGCCTCCCTCGATGATTCTGCTTGCTTCTCACATTTGACCTTCCCTACAGAACCAGAAGAAACGACAGCGACTACATCGCCCATCCGTGAGTTACATCCAGAGCTATGTCAACAGCAATTTATTGTAGCCATTGATCCACCAGACCCTGGACCTTCCCGCACAGAACATAATAGTGAACACTCTCAAGTGCCTACTGCATCTGATGTCAGGGATATTGACCAACATGTTATGGATGCCGTGAGTCTGATTTATCTTGCAGTATATCTCCCCATGCTGAAAGAAGTTTAGCTGCGCCCATTACAAGAACAGATACAATCACTCACGTCTCAGTTAGAACCGATGCAAACGCTCAAGGTCGAAGTCGAGCAACTGACGGCGAGGTTGGCTGATGTGGACGATCTGCGGCGCAAAGTCCACACACTCACTGCCGAACTTGCGGATCTCCACGCTCAGATCAAAGTAGTATCCGCACTCGGTACCGAAATGAAACACCTCAAAGAAACTGTTTCTACATCTCTCACGGCAGCCGAGAAGACGAGAGCGCGGAACCCCCTCATCGCTCGTTTCAATAGTCCCGCCAAGAAAGTGTTAGCCTTGGGGTGAGTTGTATCATTGACGAATCTTTCTATTTACGTACGGCTAATGCACATGCTTAACCCAAAAAACCTATTATCACTCAGACCCGCTGAACCGGACGCAACGTGTTCAAATTCACAAACAGGAAATGTTGCCTCTACTAGTAACGTCATCAATCCCCATCCTGGCATCGCGCCCACCACACTTGGCAAACGGCATCGGGATTCGATGGCTAGTGACATCACTGGGGTCATTGAGGAAGGAGAGGAGGAGGAATTCTCGCACGAAGAGCTTGCGAAGAGAGTTGTTCGGCATACGAAGAAGCGTGCCAGGCTTTCGCCAGGGCCTGATGAGTCGGCCTCTGTACAAACAGGCGAAGCATTGTCAGCCGACGCCAGTGATCTACCTCAAACTGATACTTTGAAAGAGGAAGAAGAAGAAGAAGAATCAGCGCCTGCGCCCCGTGTACCAAGTTTCACTGTATTCAGCGGTTCAGACGAACCGCCAGAAACCTATTTAGACCCGCCTCCCCCGACTATCCATCTGCCCGAATTTTTCGCCCCTCCCGGCTCTTTTCGACCAACCACAAGCACGGCTCAAGCATCAGAAAATCAGAATCCATTCAGTTTCTCGTTCCTTACTACGTCGCCGCCACCAGCGAACCCAATGCATGCTCCTGCGATGCCAAGCTTCCCGTACCCTGAGGCGCCTCAGTCACCCTCACCAGTGGGTTCGAGCACCGCCGCGGAGTTCTCCAGACATCCCGGCGAGCGTCGACAAACACATCACGACCTGTTTCAGTCTTTTGTCGTTCCACGACGTCCCGGATCAGCAGCCGCGTCCGGATCAGGTTTGCGAAACGCACCGGGGGGATTCATCAATCCTGCAGCTCTGACTCGACCGTCCCGTCCACCGGAAAGAGATGGTAATGACCTGGGACTGGCAGCGGCGAGGGTTGGGCCGGATGCCGTGTCTGAGCAAGCGGCAATACCGATGAAGAAGACTATGTATGGTACTGAGCTTGTCGGTGACACACGATTTGGGGATTTTGGTGTTGAAGGTGTTGCGAGCGATTATTGGGCTAGTAAAGGGTACTGACGTGTAATACGAGGTTGAAGCGGTATTCTGTTCTTCTATAATCTGTCTTATATCGATAGGCCCATGTGTATCAAGCTAAAGTCTTGCTATCCAGGATTGCAGTTACAAGTAGTGCGTCAACAACTACCTAGAAGTGTGAGCAGTCCAACAAAATACAAACGGTAATAAATAAGTTAAAGATCAAATGCCAGGGGTGAAGTTGATAACTTCTTCGTAGAGCAGCTCTGAAAGGATGATGTATTGGCACGGAAAGATTACGATAACGAAAGGAATTCACCTTTCAATTGATCTTTTGTAAGGTCGTCTTTGTGTACTGAATTGAAAGTAAGAGGTCGGTTCGACACGTTGGAAAAAAAAGACTTACGGTCAAACTCAAAGTAAGATGGACTCAAGGGCTGTACGACAGGTTCATCTTCCGGGTCGTGCTACAAGGAGTTGGTCTGATAATGTCATGTGATAACGATAACGTGACTCTCACGTAAGCAGAGAGGTACGGATGATCTAACGCCTCATCAACGCTCAAACGCTTCTTCGGGTCAAATGTCTGGTTTTGAAAGTTATCAGCGCGCAAACTGGCAGAGTCACTGCAATTGGAAACCTTACCAAAGTTCTGTTGAGAAAATCAAGAGCGTCCTCTGACGCGTGCGGGAAAAGGGTTGTAAATTGGCGGCGCTTGCGGATCGGCAGTGCACGGATGTAGTCGCGTGACCGTCGGGAGGTAATAGCATAAAATTCTTCTAAACTGGGTGTTCCTATGCACGGTCCGTAAGTTTTGGCGGCTGACTGTCATGGAAACACCGGATTACCAATTACGTCGAGAATAAGATCGAGCTGATGACTGTAATCCCTGCCGGGGAATAACGGTCGTCCCGTCAGAAGTTCAGCAAGGATGCAGCCGACAGCCCAGATGTCGATAGCCTACAAAAGTGTAATCAGCCAATACGAATGAGAAGAACACATTACAACAACCTACTTTGGTGTACATCTTGAAAGACAACATGATTTCTGGTGCGCGATACCATCGCGTCGCCACGTATTCGGTCATCAGGCCCACCTCTTTGCCACCAGGGAGGCTTGTCTTGACGCTCCTTGCCAAGCCAAAATCACATACTTTTAAATCACAATTTGCATTAAGCAAGAGGTTAGCGGGCTTCAAATCCCGATGCACGATATCGGCGCTATGAATAGACTTGAGGGCTCTGAGGGTTTGATAGACAAAGTACTGGGGATTGCAGTTTCAGAAAGACCGATGGCGATGATGATGAAACATACTTGACAATGATCATCAGTGAGAGTTTGAGTACGAATGACTCGATGTAGATCCGTTTGCATGAGTTCTTGGATGACTGTGGACCTGAATTAGGACAACGCATGTCACATTCGAACAACGTACAGTATATTTCCTTGAATGCCTCGAGACTTGGCGGTTTGATGATGTCCAGAACAGAGATGATCTACAACAAATGCCAAGTTGGCCATGCACATGAAAACCACAATGTCGAGCACCCACATTCTCATTGACGCAGGTCTCAGAAAAGAATTTGAGAAGTTTCAATTCTCGGAGGGTCCTTATGCAGAAGAGCGTATGGTCAAAGGGGAGGACTTTCTTGATAGCAACCTGTCGACCGGAGGGTTTGTGCAGAGCTGCGGCGACGGTACCATATGCGCCTTCGCCGATAGCGTGCAAGAGCTGATAGTCATCGCCTGTGGTGGTGAGTGTCAGAAGATTGAGGTTGTCAATGTGAAGATGTGAGCTGATGGTCACCGATTTCGAATTTTGGGAGAGGCTTGGATGTTTTTTTTGACATTATTATATGGGTAGTAGTCGTAGAGTAGAGTCCACTGTATAAAATGGAGCGGCGAAATGGCAAAGATTCAAAGATAAATTCAAAGGTGCCTTTTGTACTTTTCTGGACGCACTGACCGTAGTAATTAACCGGAATTGATGCGTTACCGTAACCGTTTCAGCCTACACTGCACAGAGTTATACCAGCTAGGAAAGGAACGGACTTCCTGGCACAGCTCGGTGAGGACGAGGGTGTAGACGAGGGTATAAGCTGCAGCGCTCGTCGTGGTCGACAGTGATGGGCGCCAATCAGCCGAGTCCATAAAAAGGTTGTGAAATTTTCTTTTTGTCTCATTCGCTTACTCTTTACCAGCCTTACCGTTCACCACACTCTCTTTAACACACTCACCCGTCGCTAGCGATGTTCTTTGATTTTATTTCTTTAGGCCTGGCTTTATTGCCTTTTGCTGCTAGTCAAACAGTTCATGACATTCAAGTCGGTGGTGCAAATGGTACTTTAGTATTCCAGCCTGAGGCTATCGTATGTCCCTCACAACCTTTGAAAATCTCTCATCTTTCTGATCCTTTTTTCCAGTCTGCCAATCCCGGTGATCAGGTCAGTCTTGTTCCATTCGTTTGACCTCGCTAATTCGTCGAAATCAAGGTTGTCTTTCATTTTCACCCTAAAAACCATACCGTAACACAGTCATCCTTTGCTTCTCGTGCGTTTTCCCCTTTCTTGATTACCATGGTTCCCATACAAAGATACATCCAGCATGTGGCCCTAAAGCTGGCGGAATTGATTCCGGATTGTGCGGCATTTTTTCCATTCTTGTCAAAATCTGCAGCTCACTCGAGCATTCTAGTATGCCGGTGGCTGTAAATACTACCGATAACTTCCCAACACATACGATTACCGTGAATGATGTGCGTTTTACCTTACAATAAGCTCCTTTCGTTGCTCATTGACATTGACTGCACCTTCAGACCCAACCCGTCTGGGTTTACTGCCGCCAGGCAGCCAATACCCCGGCAAGCCATTGCGGCCAAGGAATGGTCTTCGCTGTAAATTGCGGACAGGATGGTGCTCCCAATTCATTTACGAATTTCAAAGCTGCCGCCCTTGCTGTAGGCGCAAGCTTGAGTGCTGCATCTGCATCTGCTACCTCCACAACTTGGACTGCTGCTTATGGCAGTGCTGCCATCCCCCCTGCTCCTACTGGTGTTCCTGTCACTGAGGTCATCACCCTGGCTGCTTCCACTTGGACAACCACCTACACGTCATATTCCGACTCGCCCGCGCCCACGCCCGCTTCTTTGCAAGGCAATGTTATCAAGGTCAAGGTCGGTGGATCTGGTGTTCTTGCCTTTGACCCACCCCGCGTCCAAGCTCTGCCTCGCGATACCATTGTATTTGAATTGTAAGGTCTCAATTCAGTTCAAGGGGCCCTATCACTCACTTCGTTCATGTAGCCACGAGAAGAATCACACTGTTACGCAGTCCGCATTCGCAAGCCCTTGTTTGAAATTGAACAGCAATGGCACAACAGGCTTCGACTCTGGATTGTGAGCATTCTATGTCTTGAGAATTCTTTGGCGACAACTTTATTTCAGCTTCCCCGTCGCTGCCAACTCAACTACGTTCCCTACATGGAATCTCACCATCAACGACACTGCTCCCATCTGGGCCTATGTAAGCTACCCTACTTATTAGATGGCACTTACTTCATGTTCTCGCATTAGTGCCGCCAACAGGGTCATTGCGGCGCCGGTATGGTGTTTGCGGTCAACAGCGACGAGTCATCCGCACGCAACTTTTCGGCATTCCAGAGTCTCGCCGAGACGCTTAATGGCACCGCCACTGCTTCAAGTGGAGCACCGTCACAAACCGTTTCCAGCGGAAATACTGGTGGAGCCGTCGCAAACTTCAATGGGTTTCGCGTAGGAAGAGCTGGTCTCACTCTTGTGCTGGGCGCTCTGATGACCTTGCTTTGAGTGGGGGTTACCACGTTATTCATGATCTCGGACTGCTTACTGTCTAGATGACGAGCGCAGCTCTTTTACTGATCTCAGGATCTCGGTCTATTGTGGTTGTTAATTATGGTATCATCGGTGTAGACACCGTTTCATAATAGCTTATACATTGTTCCCCTCTTTGTGAACAGCTGGAATCAATGTGGATTCCATGAACACGGAAATAAACAAAATATAGTAGATTGCAGTATCATTCTCCGCCTCCCATCGACTCCCGAGCTTTTTTCTCTTTTTTCAACCGTTTCCTCTCTCTGTGCGCCTCCTCATCTTCTTGCGTTACTTCTCCAGCACCTGCAGGCTGTTCGACTTCTTTCGCAGCCTTCTTTTCCTTCTTACGCTGTTTACGCTCTGCTCGTTCCGCATCCTTGTCATCACCATCTGGCTGCATGACCAGGGACATGTTGGGTGTGGGCTCTGCGACGTCAGACTTGCGCTTGCGCTTCTTCTCCTTTTCTTTTGTTGGGCTAGTCTCTATGGCGGGTTGGGCAACGGCCACCACAGCGGCTGTAGGGGTAACGGCCGTAACGACAGTCGACGGTCCTGCGGCTGGCTCCTGAAATGGACATCAATATTGCGTCAAAAGCAACTCTAAGCTGCGTTTGACAAACCTCGCGGTCATAATCAACATAATCCTTGCTCCATTCCGCTGGCGTAACACCCGAAATCTTTTCGCCGTGTTTACCAAGTTTTCCATCCTTGACCATCTTCTTCTTTTGAAGAGCCATAGGCCCGAGGCCCCATCGTCGTGGATAAGTGTCACGCTCCATTATGCAACGCTTAACTTTTGCGACGACACCGTGGTCACATGTTGCCAGCTCGACGGTCGACATCTGGGCGATAGCCAGGGCGATCCCTTCACCTACGCAAAATAGATCGACTCGGAGTATGAACAAGGATGAAGCTTGGACGGACCTTTGGTTGTCATCAGGACTACCTCTTCATGCACCGAGATGTCAGCCTCATAACGCAGCAGACCCGGAATCATGAGTTTTGCACCATAGCAAACGGCATTCACAGCACTGTCCTTGACAACGATCCGCTTGTAACCTACTAGCAGACATTCCAAAGGTCGAATAGCGCGACGAAGATATGACTCTGAACCAAGAAGCGTCAGTCAGATCTCCGCAAAAGGGAGGAAATCATACCATCTCGAGTGTTATCGTACATCCATTGCGCATCCATCACATCGTGCATAGTGACAATGTCATCATTTTCTGACAAGGCCCCACTCCGTACTCTCCGCAATTCCTGCATATGCCCACCGACTCCCAACACTAAGCCAAGATGCACACATAATGTTCGAATATAAGTTCCCGCTTCACATGAAACCCAGAATACCGCAAGGTTACGTTTTTCGTCGAATTCGAGCAGTTTTGATTGGTGGATGGTACGTATTCGCAATTGACGTTTAACGGCGGATATGAGAGGTGGCCGTTGGAAAAGTGCCCCAGTAAGTGTTTGTAAGGATCGGGGAAGGGAAGCCGGGTTGGGGAGAGCAGCGTGCAGGCGGAGAACGCAAACGTATTCCTTTCCTATAGATGTAACTGTGAATTGACCATCGTTAACATATATGAATGGGTTCAGACCTGCACCCTGTTGAGATTTTACAAGCCTGGTTGCACGGTCAATACAGACGATAAGGCATCCAGTCACTTTAGGATCCAGTGTACCGCTGTGACCCGTTTTTTCAACTCGCAATATCCGTCTCAACCATGCGACAACCTCATGTGAAGATGGATTTGACGGTTTATCCAAATTGATGACACCAGACCTATGAATGAAGAAGCCGCGTCAAGTGAGAAGCTAGCAACCAATCAACACATACTTTATGTATGTCGCGATATCACGTTTCAATGGACTGCATCCTGACGGAATTGGTGTGAAATGGCTTGACCGAACGAGTAATTTATCGTAATTTTTTAGGAGAAGAGGCCATTGGGACGTGTCCAGTTTTGGTTGAGTGCTTTCTGATTTTATAGAATAGTCACCTTCCAGCTGTGCAGAAGAAACTTGCTCGCGAGTTAGGGTTGCTGCAGGAGGCATTTTGTCACAGAGCTCAACGTTAACGGGGACACCAAATTCACCGTGTGGGAATTATATCGGAAAATGCCGAGTGACTGTACAGCTAAAATATTTTTCAAAAATTCTTTTCAATTAAATTCGAAATCCAAATTTCAATCCTCAAGACACTCAAGATGGTCAGTTGCTAGTACCGCTTTGCTGAGTTACCTTCTCAGTAGGCTCACACTGGACAATTCATCCCATCAGGCCCCAAAAGTCCTCTCTGGAAAAGGCCCTGCCGTTAAGCACAAATTTATCATCGACTTCTCGAAACCTGCTGGCGACGGGGTTTTTGATGGCGCAGATTTTGAGAAGTTCTTGCATGACCGCATCAAGGTTGAAGGCAAGGCTGGTCAACTTGGTGAAAATGTGAAGATTACTCGGGACGGTACGACGTTGATTCAATCCCTTCGTAATGGTCGAACCGACTTGATATGCAGGTAACACGAAGATCACCGTGACCTCCAACATCCCCTTTTCAAAACGGTACCTCAAGTACCTCACCAAAAAGTTCCTCAAGAAGAACACCCTTCGTGATTGGATACGGTGAGTATAATTCAATCAAGTTTCGTACCTTTGTTCAAGTATTTGTCTTCTCTAGCGTGGTAGCATCTTCAAAGGACAACTATCAGTTACGGTTTTATAACATTGCGTACGTCGTCTTAACCACATTTTTGTGCTCTCATCTCATTGAAATCCATTAGTGGCGCTGGTGATGAGGAAGAAGAGGAGTAGGTTCATCCTTTTCTCGTCTTGTGGTGTTGTCTTTCCTTGTAGCTGTGGTGTTATCATGTAGGGCTTCTTGCTTTGAGAAACAGACAGTCACTCTAAAGCTGGAAAGACGTGAACTTGAACTCTATTGTGCAACCCCCTCGGCGAACAGGATGCTGTGATTAACTGACAACTATGGAATTAACTGGAGTATCTTCTTCTACCCTTGCCTTTCCGAGAACTGAAAGAGCCAACTCGTTCCAAAGAATTTGAGATTCCGTCAATAGCTTTCCCCGGAATTGAAGCGCCAAAAGAGACCCCAGTTGATTACGGAGCGATTTCAGAGCAATACTCGACTTCGGCGGTATTCGGAATTTGATCTTCCGGTCGATAGATACCGAATTGGAGATGAGCTGCAAAACCTACATTAATATACTGGCGAAACTCGCTTCATCTTCCTTACCTTGAAATCGGTTTCGCCGCACAATAACAACATAGAAATATCATCTACGGGACCGGTCTCCCAAGCGTAGAGCTTCTTTGAGTGCCTGTGGAAGTGGTCAACGTCGTCCTGGTTCGTCGCACGGGAGGCTCACATAAGTGTGAAATATGACAAGTGATTGGCCCCAAAATCGGTCGCCTTCCTGCGGAAATTGACCGAGGACGGATGGAAGGCAGCGGGTTGATTGTTAGAAATAGTACGCATTTGACCACTCATCGAATCGATGGTAAGTATTTTTGGATACAAGCCAGCCGTAAGGGCTGCATTGACGAGTGCGACGTTTGCAGAATTGCAATCGAGTTCAGATGGCACGTTGACGAAACGGGTGCGGTTGCGACCATACCGAGCTCTGATTACAAAGATTAAGGCCCATTAAAGCAGGTCAAGGTAACTCAGCCCACCGGCTCAATTCCCGTACGAAGGAGTTGTCAACTTGAATGAACGAAGAATCGATCAAATACCTGGGTAATCGTTGTGAGTGTATTCTGAGTGTCCTGTCCTAACAACAAGACATTACCCTAGAAATTGCTGGCGAAGTTCTTCAATTTGTTGTAAATTCTACGACACAGGATAGTGTCAAACACGGATAATGAAATGTGTATCTAGTTACCTGGTGACTAAGAAACTTTTTCTTGCAGAATTTACGGACGAAACTTGGGTTGGCAGAGGCTCGTCGCCAGCTCGCAAACGCATTGTGGATTGTTAAGAAGTCAGAATTTTCTGTGAAGGAGTTAAAAATGCAATCTTATCACATGAGAATGTACTCGCCAACTCGGAAAGAGTTTTTGGACCGGTCAGCTTCTTCCTCCTCGCCAAAGGGTGTCAAAAATGGACTCTTTGAATTGAGCGCCGCCGCGATTGTGAGGGCAGGATCTAAACAACGAAACATGGTTGCAACCAGTAGAAATTTTCCGAGATGAACATCCGTAGGTAATTTGCTGAGTAACCGTCCCATAGGTGTGATATCCTCGGATGGTGTCAATGCCCGAACCTGACGTTTCTGATTCAGCGGGGATACGAATGCCGCGCGAGCCGACGCACCTCTACAAGGGCAGATATCGCCCTTTGAACGTTTATGGACACGGGAGGGTCGAGTGCACGAGCCAGAACGTCCTCGATACTTGATCCCAGCTTGATTTTCATGATTTTAATCCGAAGGGCCAAATCAGACAAACTCAAGCGCATCATTTCGGGCAGCGGATGGTCTGCCATCTGATAAGCAGCTACTTTAGTACTGATATAGCCTGCACGAGGATTGTACCACTCACCTGAGTGTCATGACGAATTCTGGTAAATAGATGAAAGCAAATCCCACGCTGTACTCGCCCTGCGCGCCCTCTCCTCTGAGCAGCGTTGCTTTTGGCGATATATGTTTCCACCAAGCGGCTGATTTGTCGCTTCTCGTCGAATCTATGAAACAATGAGCAATATACATTGACGCCTACTGCATAAAAGTGAACCTCATTTCACGATGTTTGCCTGTGTCAATCACACAGGTAATGTCAGGGATTGTGATACCTGTTTCTGCTATATTCGTAGCTGGGAATCGAATATGAACATCGGATTGATAACTTTGGAAAAAACCCTGCACCCACCGATAACTATTTTCCTCGTGCCTGAAGGAGGAATGTCGAATACTGCTCCCTGATTCTCACTGGAGAGAGTTGAATGCAGAGGATAAACTCTAAAATCGGCCGCCATTCCAAATGATAGGTGCTCGGCGAGGATATCATTCATACGACGGATTTCTCCCAACCCTGGCATGAATATCAAGATGGCGGAAGAGTAAGAAGAATACGCGGTGTCTTCGAAACATATCCGCTCTAGAAGCCTAATGATGAGATCATAAGGGATGAGTCGTTCATCGAAAAGGTTGATCGTCGAGGCTGTATTTGGTGAGTACCGCTTCTCAAGCTTCACATTCTCCTGAACGGTGTCGGACTCGTCGTCTTCTGCCGCAGCCGTTTCCTCTGACCAATCAGCTCGATTCTTGCTTCGATAGAACTTGTCGTCTACAGGCAAAGCCAGTTAGCTATATCAGGACTAACAATGAAAATGCGTACTTCGTCTCGCATATTGGGAATTTTCAGAAATCGACCATTGTGTGTACTCGACAGCATCTTCTAAATAATGAACATCTACGGGGAAAGTTCGTCCAGGAACGTGTAGTGTCGGGCACCCGTCAAAAAAGTTGGATATCTTCTCGGCATCAACTGTTGCTGACATCAAGATGACTCTGCATGGGTTTCAGCACGAGTGGTCGATCACTTCAGATTATAGACACTCACTTCAGATCAGAGCGTTGTTTCAAAAGTGACTTGAGAACGATTAGAAGGAAGTCCGACTCAATCGTGCGCTCATGTACCTATGCCAGGTTTACGGCTTGGTAAATAATAGAAAGGATGTTCATACCTCGTCAATAATGATGTGCTATAGTGCATCAGCCAAAAATACTGGTAGCTAGAGTTAACGAATTCACCGTTATTTCATCGAACGCAGTACCCTGACCGCCATGCCCCGAACCTCCTTCTAACATCCGAAGAGCGATCCCATTAGTCACAAAAGCCAGCCGGGTATTTCTGGATGTATTGCTTTCCAACCGTATGGAATATCCAACTAAAGAGCCAACTGTCCCCACAGCACCAGGAGGATCGCCCAACTCACGAGATACACGCTGAGCAAGAGAAATAGCCGATATGCGACGTGGTTCTGTGCAGTATATCTTGCAAGGTTTTCCTTTAGACAGCTGATCTTCGAGTATCAAAGTCGGAACTTGCGTGGATTTCCCGCTGGACAACGAAATTCAACCTACTGAATGAAATGAATGCAGGCAAATTACCATCCAGTTTCGCCACTCAAAACAAGAACTTGAGATCCGTCCAATATTGAAATGATCTCGTTCCGGTATTGCGCGATCGGAAGCCGGTTACGGTATTGCTGGAGGACATGAGGTGAGTAGTATTAAAGATAAGATCAGGACCGACCAGCATCTCTTGATACCCTGGACTGGCTTGTCGTGCGCTGAATCCTGCCTTGAGTTGTTCTGACACAACATCGTTGTGAACGTAGGCACGGGGGGACGTGCCGTCTCTGGCATCTAATATTGGCTTCACGATTTTGCCATTCCACTGCAGAAACGTGTCGGTCATGATGGTTCAATGAATGTTTTGTGGATGCTGACCTTTTCATTACACTCAAGTTTTGGCTCGATTATGGTTCGCAACTTGGCCCAAACGCCACGATTTATGCGATCATCGTTGTTCTTTCTCACAACCTCGAGTTCATCCCACAGATCTCGGAAGACCGCCGGTAACAGTCGAAAGAATGTTTGGCTACCCGCAGCCGCTGACGTACCAGCGACGAAGCCATCTGTTGCAGGGAAAGTGAGTTCATGGAGAGCGACGGTTGCAATATACTGTTCCGATTGCGACATGTCGTAACAAGCAACATCCTCCATTCGCCACTCCCCCATCTTCCGACCTTCCCAGCGTATGCTAACCGCCGCCCTTGTTGCGCGGCTGGCTCCGGACAATGTACTATATGTAACTGCGGCATATTGGTCTGCCTTCGCGACAGTTTCAGACAGCAAAGTCTTGGGCGTGCGACCTGACCAGTGTTTAGGTAGCGACATGTTGCGGATACGTAGTGTAAGCCCCTGGTCATTCGTCTCGGTCGCAGGTATATCATCAAGAATTTGAAATAACCCTCCCACAGAATCTTGGCCTTCTTTATCAAATATATCCGGAACCGCGAGAGGTGGCACTGCTGGGGGAGAGTGGTGCTGTAGGTTTGGCGGTCGTGACCTGCTGGGTTTAGCCTTGACGACATCCGAGGGTGATTCTGTAACTCCACGCAGTCGTAACTGCAAAGCCGAAGCATCCGCCTTCTCGCGTTCTACCCGATACTGCATTTCAGCATCTTTCTCGTCAAAAAAATAGTTTTTCTTGACTGTTTCTAGTTGTAATCGACGTTGCTGGAGGGAGTACGGGCTTGTATCATCTCCACCTTTTCGGCCAGACATGAGATCAACGATTTGCATCTTAAGGCGAACATATTCTGCATTTGGATCATCCATATCGGGAGACCCGCGGCTAGAATCAGATGCGCCCTCGTTCTGGTTAAATGTGGCAAGTATACGAGCCTTGATGACGGTCTGATCCCCATCGGAGATATCGCTGTGTAAAAATCCCGGCGAATTGAGAGATGGTACGAATGTAGGGGCATTAGCATCCAAACGAGAGTGGGTTTTCAATATTGTCGGTGTAGGAGGCACCAAAAAATGTGCAGGTGTCTGAGGGGTTTGTGCAGTCCGATACACGTGTGGAGCGCGGGGTGTTCGAGGAGTCCGAGGTTCATGGCCATCACCAGGACCTGGTAATCAGAAATTGAGCGAGCTACTGTGACCTGAATTGATAGAAATTACGTTTCTCTTGCGCAAGTTCCTCTTCTGTGCAGTGGATGTAAAGCTGGGATGGCAATGAATATAGGATATCGGATAAGATCGGATTACCGCGCACCCACTCGTATGCCTCGTCAAGATCGACACCTTGGATCGACCGAAGACATTCCTCTACTCTGGTCTCCGAGAAGCCCAACCGCCGTAGAACACCATATGAGATGCCGAGTCTGGCGATTGCTTTCTCCTCAGACTCATCAAGAGGTCGTTTCACTCCTGTGAAAAATAAATACCAATGCATTATCAAATCACCACACGCTTACCTTCTGCAGCATCGGACTCTAGCATGAGCCGAAGGATGCGGTCCGTCATAGCTGGTTCTAATTCTAAGAGCGGAAGTGAATTTGAGAACCGTCGTTCCGTTTCAACGGTCTGGAAAGGTTGGGTAAACCTATCGACCGCCCGATAGGTTAAAATTATGTACCTTGATAGTCCTCGAGACTTCTCTCTCTGTCCGTTCCTGCAGTCTGTCCACTAAATTCTGCAGCGATTGTTCCTCCACTTTGTCTGGGTCAAACTCCTCGCTCTGGGGGGCGGACACATCATTCTCGGGTTTGCGTTCGTTTTCTGTTTTTTGTGCTTCATCTTCTGCGCAGCCGGTAACACTGCCAGTCTCTGCATCCTCCTCCGCTTGTACGACCTTTTTCGGGACAGATGTCGTTGCAAATCCACGAACCACAGGCTTCAGCTGGGTTTTCTTCTTCTTGGCCATCCCCGATGGACCAAGGCTGACAGGTCAAAAGCTACGAGGATCTTGTTACTCCGATTCCGTCTCCTGTTTCGTTATAAGAGCACAATCAGGATACGTGCAGCCAATTCCGGGCCCTTCTAAAGTCGTAAACAAGAATATGAGACCGTCTGTTACTTGATGCGCTATAATTTGCAAGCCGTGAAATATGTGATTGCGTGTCGAGTGTATGTGGGTGCATGAGATTTGCAATGTTGAGTCCGAGTCAAAAAGGAGTCAGACGCATGCCGTGACTGTATAGTTTTCCAAACAAGCATACAGACTCGAGCCTGAGTTCAAGAACATACATGGTGCATAATTATAACGTTGCAATAGTAGTATGTCTACAGTGATTCCAGAATGTACACAAGAAATATGTCGAAGACCAATTCTTCAAATCAAACAACTACGTCTCCCTTATTCGTCTGTTTCTTTTTACCAGAAGAGGCACTTTTTACTCCCGATTTACGCGCCCGGGAGGCCCCAGTGCCTTTCCGTTTCTTGCCTCGGCTACCAGTAGGTCTTGGAGTGACATTGTCGTCTTCTGCTTCCTGGCCGACATTGTTCGATGTCTGAATCCCCGAGTGACCAAAGAAATCGTCGCCTTCGTCTGTCCACAGATCTCGAACTGGATCTACCATCTCGCCTGATGACTGCTTGCCTGTTGTCTCGGCAGACAAACTAGACGTCGTCGAGGTATCCAAACTCGCCAGCTGATCGTTGTTCAGAAGCAACTGCACAATCTCGCTCGGTTTCGTAACTTCGGTGAAATTTTTATTTCCCACTACAATATCTTGGACCTGCAATGGGTGTCAATTATAGGACATACAACATGGACGTCATGAAACTGACGTCTTTTTTGACACGGGCCAGTTGAACGATCCGTTCATCGATGGTGCCTCTAGTAATGAGACGATAGACTGTAACTTGGCGGGTCTGACCCAACCGGTGAGCACGGTCCATGGCCTGGGCGTCGTTCGATGGATTCCAGTCGTGATCATAGAAGACCACCGTATCAGCAGCAGTAAGGTTGATACCCAGACCCCCGGCACGTGTGCTCAGCAGGAATACAAAAATGTCTGGTCTGATAGGTCCAAAGTGAGTTCCAGCAGTTGTCACAGAGATGAAAGGAGGCTGACCTTGTCTGCCAATCGATCACCATATCCCGTCTGTCTTCTAGTTTCGACGAACCGTCTAATCTTAGGTATTTGTACTGCCGGTAGATAAGATATTCTTCCATCAAATCCATCATGCGAGTCATTTGGAAATAAATCAAGACACGATGGTCGCCGGCTTTGAGTTCCTGGAGCAGGGCATCAAGACGGGCGAGTTTTCCTGAATCACAAATGAGACGTTTTGCCTCGGGGACCTGCATTGTTGACATAGGCAGTTGGCTTGAAGGTGAATTACCGACAAGACCAACTAGCGGAAGGCCGTGAACCCGGGTCTCATAAGTAATGCAAGCCCCTTCTGACTCTCGTAAGTGAGGAGATAATCCGTACAGCGCGAGCGATTCCAGTGGCCCTGTAAGTAATTGCATCTGACCCTCGAGAAATGTCCGATCCACGCAATACATAGATATTGCAGGGGCTACCACGGGAGGTACGAACCACTTCAAGTCGGGGCGAGATAAACATGACTGAGTCCACGTAGAAGTAGATATCAAGCGAAGGGGCGGGAAACCCTCCGCAGCGGCTAGACAAAGTAACTGGGGTGGCAAAGAAAGGTGGAATGTACTCCTCGTCGAGTGCGCCGCGAACATGGAATCCCTGGTTGTTGCATTTTTTTAAAAAACAGGTAGGGTTTATACGATTTGATGACTAACAGATAATAAGCAGCCTGATCTACGGCCCTTGTCTCGTCCTGAATTGCCCAGAGACGTCTGCACATGAGGGGAGAGGTATGAAGAGAGTGGGCCTCGTTCGGAGACATGTCAAGCAGTCGGAGGAACGAGAAAGAAGCTGAAGGGGCTGTCGCAGACTTAGCATTTACAACGAGCTTCAGGCGATCAAGAAACTCACTGTCATCATACAACGAACGCTGTATCCAACTTTCGGACCATATATTGAAGCGTTTCGTGAGACATCCACCCGAGTGTCCAGCATGATTCTCAGAGGGAATATTCAATAGTCCGCCACCTCGATAGAAAAGCTCAGGGATGGAGAACTCGATAGGATTCCGGGTCGAATAAGACAACGAAATGAAGTCGCCTTCACGTATCAATGGTCCTGACCGACCAAAATGAGAGAAGGAGAATGGCGCTATGACGTCTGCACGCTCAAAAAGTTCTGGATGATTGCACACCTGCATTGGCGATGTCAAGCGACATTTGAATGCATAATTCTGAGCAGAACACACCTTGCGGAACTGCATGACGAGGTTCATCAACGATCGAGCAGAATCAGCATCACCAATATTGGCAGCTTTTTCCAAGAGATCGGCGACGGAAACATTGGCGAGTAAAGCCTTGTATAAGGCGCGTTGACGTGCGCTGAGGTCAACATATATGTCCTTTTCAATCTGAGGGGGCAATGATTCAACGTCTATACATCAAACGCCAAGATTTTACACGACCTTGTCGCTGAGTTCGTTCTGGACGTGACGCTTCACCCGTCTCAGCATAAATGGCTTCAGGATCATGTGCAGACGTCGTAATTGATGCTCATTGAGCTTACTTCCCTTGTTCTCCGCAGCATTCTCGATATCTTTGGAGAACCATTCGTTGAATTCGTCGTGCGAGTCGAACAAGCTGGGCATAATAAAATGAAGGAGTGCCCACAATTCTGCAATTCCATCAGCGTATTGACGACTACGATTAAAGCATTTGCACCTTGCATGTTGTTCTGGATAGGTGTGCCTGTGAGCAAGAGACGATTTCGGCAATGAAAACCGAGGAGGGTCTTCCACCGGACACTGGAGGAGTTCTTGATATTCTGGGCTTCGTCAAGTATCATGTACTGCCATTTTACGCGTTGAAAGTATTGCTGGTCTTGAGTGACCTAGGCATCACCAATCAAACTAAAGAAGAGTTTCAAGCGTGGTGGCACGTACCAACTGATAACTGGTAATAAGGACGTGAAAAGGTGCATCTTGGTTGTAGCTAATCTCTTTCTTGCTCCAAAACTTTCTTAGCGTCGCTCGATCCTTGACATTGCCCCAATATGGAAGCGCCTTAATACCAGGGAGAAATCGGGTAAGTTCTTGTTGCCAGTTGTGTAACGTCGATGCTGGCGCGACAACGAGAAATGGGCCCCAGATGTCATGAGTTTCAGCCAAGTATGCCAAGAGCGATATCGATTGCACGGTCTGCCATGACATGGATGTTAGCAATGACACGAGACAGAAAGACACAAACGACGACCTTGCCAAGACCCATTTCATCAGCGAGAATGCCGTTGATTCCTTGCTCATAAAGAGTGGCCAACCAATTAAGACCCTTCAATTGATATTCCTTGAGCTGAGCCATCAGCATTTGGGGCTGTCTAATGGTCAATTGGCCACTCAAAGACGTTGGATTTTGAAAGTTAAGCTCATCGGAATCCACTACGAAAAGAAACATAAGAGAGTATACAAGTTAGCGAGCAGATCGACGCACGATCAACGAGAGCGTTAGATCCCGATCCAGATTCTTTGACCTCGGCCTCTTTGTGAATATGTGCCTGAGCCTTCGCGAGTTTAAGAGCCTCGTTGGTCTTACGCTCTAGCGCAGCTTGAGTATCAAACAGTTGCGCTCTTTGCTTTGCGAGGGCGATTGCTTCCTGGGCATTGTATTTTGCGTGGCGATGTAGATTTGTTGGATCATCTAAAAAAGCAGATTAGTACGACACTGACGAAATATTTAAAAACTTGCCGTCATCGAAGTTGATGTCCTGGAGTAGATTGGGATCCACTTCACCAATGTCGGCAACGGCCGGCACTGAAAGACCTTCAGCGTCACCTTCCACCTCAGCGGCTGAGAAGCCTGATCAGTAACATGCAACTGTGGGCTAGAACAACCTACTCTTCAGTTTGCTCCCAACGAAATGACTGTAAAGTTCAGTCTGACTTATAAGGAATTCAAGTTTTCTAGCCTGTCTGGCTGCTTCGCGTTTTTCTTCCTCAAGTTTTGCGCGGTCATTGGCCTCCTTCTGCTCCCTTTTGCGGACATCCCTTTCTTCGCGTTCATTCTTTTTCCAAAATACCAACATTTCACGCATCAGCCGCTTCCCTTTTGCTTGTATATCTTTGTTCGATTTGGGAGTTCTAGTGAATGGCTTGCGAGCTTGGATGGAACAAAGCCTCGCTAGGCGCTCCAATTGCGATTGTCTCGACTGGTAGCCCATGGCATGATATTTGTAGACCTGACGAAGGTAAGGATGGACGAGAAGACAAGATAAAGAAAGATGCTTACCTTCGCCACATCTCTCCGAGCAATGTTCGTCCAAACTTTACGTTGTCCTTCCTCCAAAGCCTTGATACGTTTGACCATAGCGGCATCGTCGACTTTTTTCGCCTTTTTCAGTGCAGGTATGACGTCGTCGAGTTCATAAACAATGGAAGTAGTCAGCGCAGGAGACGCCGGCCTAGACATGGAGGGTGTCATATCTCCCGAAGCGGATGTAGGACCAGAAGCCAGCCCTAGCAGTTCAAGCGTGTCGGGGGGGAGGGTATCGTGTTTCTTCCTGGGACCGAGCTTTTTCCGAGTAGCCTTCGGTGTCACAGAGACACTATCGAAACTAAGTTCGCGTTGGTGAACCTGCTTGCCCTTGGCTTTAAGTTTGGATCCTGGATGCTTCGACCCGGAGGAAAGCTGATCGACCGTAATAGACCTTTCTAAATCGTCGGTGATATCATATATGCCCCTTTCGACTTTTCGCTTTTTGTTTGCGGGACCCCATCTGTCTTTTTTGTATGACATAGGAACTTCGAGGTCACTGCTGGCATCGGAGGCAGCATCCAATGCTTGACGTTTACCGATGCTCTTTCCCTTGTCTCGCAGTCCTAAACCCGAACCTGAAAGGCCGTGGAAACCTCCAAGAAGAGATTCCTCGAGCTCGTGGGCGGCATCTTCTGCTCCGGGACCGAAACCAAAATGGTGTCCTGGATAATCTGCGAAGTCAGCACCATCCATCCCATAATCATAGCCATTAGCGTGCTCCGCCATGGGCGAAACCATGTGCAACGTAGAAACCATGTCGTCCTCTGTCGGAGATGTAGAAGGCATTGGTGTGAGTGAAGGGATGCTGGCAATTCTGTTGGCATAATGTCGGGACATGGCTTGAGCGGTTGCAGAATTGCGTTCCTGTGCAATTGCGTGTCAGATAGTATACATAATGGAACAAAATGGAATGCTCACGAGAATGCTGGCTTCAAACCATTTCTCTACTTGCTTTTTGCGCTTTTGGGTTTCCAGAAGATAATCGCTTAGTTCGCCAATCCAAACTTCCTCGCAGTCCTCAAGATCGGATGAGAGAAGTCGCAGCTCCTCCTCCGAAGGCCTGGCATAGTCTTCGACTTTGAAGTCTGGCTCGGTAATGTCGAGGACGGGGGACTGGGGCCGGAAATGTTTCGTACGTGGGGGATACCTCCGAGGAGCATACTTTCCGAAGTTAAATCAGGACGTTGATGGATTCAGACGATAATGAGGACGACTCACGCGTCGTTGTCCCGGTGGTTGATAGTCTGTATCATCTTCCGCTCCTTTTCTACGCTTCCTAGACAAGAAGTCTCCTTCACCTTCTTTATAGTAAACTCCAGATGCATCCATGGATTCCTGGGGAGATAAAAACCGCCGACCATCACGCTCAGGGTAGTAATTACCACCTGGTCCTAACGGAAAAATATCGCCTTGAACCCACTCCCCCGTATATGGATCCCAACCACCAGCCCCTTGGAAAGCAACGGCTTGATAAGTATATCCACGGGGGGGAGGAGGTTCCCCATGAGGGTCGGCATAGGCTGATTGGACAGGTTGAGGAGACGAGGCGTTTGAAGTTGACACAGGAGATATTTCCATTAAAGCAGGATCAATGGCCATTGCTGGGGTGTGCGCTGAAGGATTTTGCAAGGGTGGCGATGGATCGTCATTGAGGATTCGACTGAGAGACATGACTCAGTTGGTCGTTTGTCTGGTAAAAAAATGGTGTCGTGGGATGGAGTACTAGTCGGTGGGATGATATGTGAATAAAAAATGGGCTGAATGTCGTGAAGAACGACGGTGAAGGGCTAGCTGGAACAGGTCACGGTAAAACTTTGGGCGAGAGTTACCGCAGCTCGGATTGGTTTTGAACATTTCTGTTGTCAATTGGGCTGTTTCCGAAAATTCCCTTTCTGGTAGGACTCCTGCTCGTTAGGCGGTAGTAGAACCAGTCCGCAGCAACTTCTACGGCTGTCTTAGGACGAGGTTCAGGCTTTAATACGAGCAATAATATATCTCTGAATCGTAGCCAGGTATAATCCTAGGCCTCTTTTTTATTTTTATGCTTGCGCGCTAAAGCTAAAGGGCAGTGCCTTGTCACCTCATCATGCCACACAACACCATACAAATTTGCGTATTTAAGGCTCATCCGGATACAGCATCAATTCTGGCCGCACTTTCTCGTCAAACTCTTCCGAGGTCAGGAATCCCAGCGATACCGTGGCCTCTTTCAGCGTAGTTCCCTCTTTGTGGGCTTTCTTGGCACATTTGGCGACATCTAAAACATAATTCAACATCCATATTCCGAGTATCATCAAGTAATACGCACTGTCGTAGCCTAGATGATTATTCAGTATCGTTGCCAACATCAAAGACTCGTTCAGCAGAGTGTTGATGCGTTGTTCGTTCGCTTGAATGCCGACGATACAATTCTTCGCAAGCGAACGCGAACCTTGCATGATATCTCAATCAGTTACGAAAAACAAAGGTAACAAGACATACCGTCAGACAGTAAACGAATACTTTGCAATACACTCTTGATGATGACAGGCTTGAAGGCGTTCAGCTGATAAAATTACCAATTACCAAGCTTGCCGTCTGCCAGATTACGTCTACTAACCTCGAATTGTCCGCTAGCGCCGGCCACGCTGACAGTAGTGTGATTTCCCATAACCTGGGCCGCGACCATAGTGACTGCCTCGCATTGAGTGGGATTGACTTTGCCGGGCATGATGCTGCTGCCTGGCTCATTTTCGGGGAGGCTAAGCTCCCCGAATCCACATCGAGGGCCAGAACCGAGATAGCGAATATCATTGGCGATCTTCATGAGAGAGCAGGCAATGACATTCAAGGCCCCGTGAGCCTCAACCAAGGCGTCATGCGTAGCAAGTGCCTCAAACTATCCGGATTGTCAATGTACGGACATGGATGGAGTTTCATTCAAGTCCCACCTTGTTAGGAGCCGTTTTGAACTCTAAACCTGTGATTCGGGAAACTTCAACCGCGACATTGACGTCAAAACCTCGTTTCGTGTTCAGACCCTGCAACATGTTCAGCGTGGAAGAAAGTTTAGTCGTATTATAAATACACACAGTTCCGACGGCGGTGCCACCTTGAGCAAGGCAACTCAAGCGGGGAAGAACATCCCTCACCCGTTCAATTCCATTAGTAATCTGTTGAACATAACCACTGAATTCTTGGCCGAGAGTTAGTGGTGTCGCATCCTGCATTTATCAAACTCATCTATAATATCGACATGAGACATGACCACATACTTGCAAGTGAGTCCGTCCGATTTTGATAATATGGGAGAAAGCCCTGGCCTTTTCGTCCAGCGCATCTCGCAGTTCCGTGAGAGAGGGTATAAGGGAAAGACTTAGTTCTGTGACTGCAGCGACGTGCATAGCCGTAGGGAAACTATCACATTCGATCAGTACTGTACATACATACAAATGCGAAAGTTGCCAGAATGCATACGTGTCATTGCTGCTCTGACTCATGTTGACGTGATCGTTTGGATGGACGGGTTTCTTCGAACCCAGTTCGCCACCGAGCAACTCGATTGCACGATTTGAGATCACCTTAAAGAATCATGAGACCTCAAATACGTAACGTGAAGGGAAGTAGAGATCACACCTCGTTCACATTCATGTTACTCTGCGTCCCACTTCCGGTTTGAAAGACAACCAAAGGGAAGTGGTCGATGAGTTTACCAGAGATAACCTAGCGAGACGAAATGTTGATACCAGAGACGAGATACGAGTGCTTAATAACTGACATCATCAGCAGCCCTTTGAATTGCCTCTCCAATCTTGGGATCCAGACCATAACCAACATTAACGATTGAAGCGGCCTTCTTCAATACGCCGAAAGCTTTGATTAAAGGGGGTGGCAGTCGTTCTGTGGGTCCACCGATATCAAAATTCTGCAACGAACTGGGGCCTCCAGAGTCAGCGATAGACGTATGTGAAGGCAGGAAATCATACCGCTGTGTTTGGGCACCCCAATACCGATCAGAAGGGACCTGCAATTCTCCAAAGGTATCTCTCTCGACACGAAACTGCTGGGTTGACTACAAGAAACAATTAGGAAACGCCAAAGAGTTTAATTGGCTGCCCTATACCATAGTAGAAAACAACCTGTGAGGACGGACTCGGTGAAGCAGCTAGCAGAATCATGTGAGTGCTACAATTCAGATAGCAAATTACGTAAGCCCTACCCTCCGATAAGCCTGAGTCGGATTAATGCTGGCCATGGTGGTAATCCAAGTTCAAGTTGGAAAAAGGCGAGCGGCTTTCTCCGCTCCGATTTATTCCGCACGAACCGCGGGAACCGCTGAACATTTTTCTATGAGCCTATCAGCTATCAGCAAGGAGTCTCCGCACCTGGACATCGTGTTGCTGGCAGCGTGCCAGTGAAGAACTCGGAGTGGTTCAACCTTGACCATCCGAGTCCTCGTCACGGCGCCACGGGGGTCACACGTGATATCTACCCACTTGGACATGTCAAGCCTTGCAGCTCAACTCGTTTTCCATCCCGTAGTCTCTCAAAGTCTAAAGTTGGGCTCTACGACACTTGGTCGAGACAAGGTATGTCTGTTCCAACCCAGGGAAGCGTCCTTATGCATGTCCATCTAGACCTACCGCGCAGTGCAATATTTTTCCCGCTTTCTTGCATGGTACCTTGTCTCCGGAGGTCACAAGCTAGAAGCGGCCCGATGGATTGCCCTCAAAAGCCATCTTGGAACTGCTCGAAAGCGTAAATTTATACTGTTAATATTGAATGGGCATGAGCAAACGCTTAATATCCAGTGATGCGACTTGGGAAACCAATGGAACATCTTCAGGCTGCTCTCCGTGCTATGCAGGTATCTGGATCCCCAGGAGAGCAGATTACTACCATTGGTAGACAGCTTGGATATTTCGGGTATCTCCTGCATGACGCCTTGGTCTGGGTAAGTGCGCCTGCGATGACACTTGAATACAGGGACTTACCAATGATGAGTCTCAGGCCAATGCCGTCAAATTCATTTCTTTCAAACCTGACACGGCCCAGAAAGTTGCCAAGATCTCGAACCGGTTCTGGCTGGCTGGCATTCTGTTTAGCATTACCCATGCGTTGATCAAATCCGGACGATTGGCGAATGAGGCAAAGAAACTCCGCGTGTCCAGGACATGGAAGGAGAAGAACCTTAGTGAAGAGGCTGATTTGGAAGTCAAACTTCGTGTTGTGGAAATGTCAATAATCGTGCTGGCGCTTGGTTGTGCATTACTTATATGTTTATCTAACAGTAATCGTGCCGCTACACACCACCAGTTTATCATTGACGCTCTCGATCTGTGGATTCCAGCGTCAAGTTTAGGTCTTGTCAACTTCAACGAAGGTATCCTTGGGATATTTGGGTGTGTTTCATAGTCTTCCGTACTTTTCTTGTCAGATACTGACCTACGGTTGTAGGTTTATCACATCTGTCATGGCCCTGCGCAAACAATGGGAGGCGATGAATGGGAAGCAGTGAGATACTTGTATGGCCTTGAATTCTCATGTTAGTAGTACTGCAGTACTTGGGAAAAGATTTAACATACAACAGGCGGCGTGCGAGGTCCGCCTACCATCTCAAATAATAATAAATTCGGCCCGTTCGCTCGAAAGTTCTTGGCGAGGATTCATGAACTCGCCACATTATCCTCTTGATCTCGCAAACGCATGTACTCTGCACGAACTGTCTCCATAGCTTCTGCAGAGGTGCTTCGCACGATCGCGAGACCTGTTGAGCAACGGCAAGATGGATAGAATGCCAAACGATCAACTCACTATTGAAGCATACAGCTCTGCACTTCCCTGTACTTGTCTTTACAAGCCCAAACGACAGATATTGTACGACCCGTAGCACAGGTTGCAAAATCTTTTGCAAGTGCTGTTACTAACAGATCGAGAAAGTGAAAACGAGGATGACAGACCTTTGACAACTGTGTCACATTCCTTCAAAGCTCGCGCTTTGGTTGCTTTGAGCAGGGTGTCCTCCTCGCGGCGTGATAGTGTATTCATAATGGTGGTAAAGTTCCTTTGTAAATGTAATAAAGAGTGGCGCGACTCGCGACCCAGTGGTTGTCGGCAACTGTACTCGCAAGCTAGGATGTCTTCCTTGTTGCGCACTACTAGTAGCTTTCGTCTGGTTCCTGCTACTAGTATTCGGTGTTTGGCCACAGCATCAACGTCGTCGCCGACCCCAAACTTTCGACAGACGTTGTCGAGCGGTCCTTCACTGGACGATTTTATTTCTGATGACGCCCCCAACCGCATTGTGCTCGGTAACACCAGAGCGTAAGTATGTCGTTATTGTCTTGTGCTACCCCAATTTACAGGTGGAATAGACCTCGACTGCCAACCCATTTGAAGACGTCCATTCCTTCAGGAGCATCGTTCAACAAGATAAAAAAAGATCTCAGAGGACTTGGTCTCCACACAGTCTGTGAAGAGGCACGCTGTCCCAATATAGGTGACTGCTGGGGAGGGAAGAAAAATGAGACGGAAGAAGAGGGAAGGAGTACAGCTACTGCGACGATTATGGTGAAGTTATTTTGTATCAAGAAGAAGGAATTTGTCTGAACTATTTCTGCAGTTAATGGGTGATACATGCACTCGTGGCTGTAGATTTTGTTCGGTCAAGACTTCGAAGGCACCACCGCCATTGGATCCCCATGAACCGGAGAATACGGCAGAAGCTATAAGCCGATGGGGATTGGGGTACATAGTTCTGACCAGTGTAGATCGGGATGGTTTGTTGTCATTTTCGTTTCCAAAATGTTCTCTAATGTCTTCATTCGATAAAAAGATCTTGCTGACGGTGGTGCCCACCACTTCGCGGAGACCATTCGGAAGATCAAGCAGAAGTGTGCACACCAATCAGCCCTTGGATCTTGACGCTTATTTCGTATTCACAGAGCACCCCAGATACTGGTCGAAGCCTTGACGGGTGATTTTCAAGGATCTTTTGCCCAAGTATCCCTCGTCGCCAAATCAGGTCTTGATGTATACGCCCACAACATCGAAACCGTCGAAGCACTTACCCCTTTCGTCCGTGACCGCCGAGCGACCTTTAGGCAGAGTTTGAAGGTACTGGAACACGCGAAGAAGGAAGGTGTACATATAACCAAGACGAGCATCATGCTGGGAGTGGGAGAGACGGACGGACAAGTCTTGGATGCTCTCCGGGGTGAGTACCGCGCATGCATAGCTTAATCCGGCGCCTGCTAACTCACGATTTATCTGCAGAATTGCGCAAAGTCAATGTCGACGTTGTGACATTTGGACAATACATGCGCCCTACGAAGCGGCATATGAAAGTAGACCGTTACGTGGATCCGGTTGAATTTGATAGATGGAAGGAGATTGGGGAGGAGATGGGATTTTTGTATGTGGCTAGCGGACCACTTGTACGGAGCAGCTACAAGGTGAAGCGTGAGGTCTTCACCGCTGTTTTGCAGGCTAACATCTTGCTAAATAGGCTGGAGAGTTTTATATCGAAAATGTGCTTAGAAAGAAGGCGGGGGACAAAGCGAGGAAGTTTGCAGGAGAGCAATCCATTTCCGCAATAGACCAGCTCTCGCCGTAAGATGTATACCGTAGCACGCATCCGGCTTTCCCCGACGGAGTTTCAATTTGATTGAACTTTGTTTGCCAACGTTATTTTTTTCACCACCTACACTCGCCAACAGCCGTCCCTTCGCCAAAATGGTCAGTTCTATTTGCTGGAATTTCCAAGTTCCAGTGGCTCATAATTATGCGCAGGATTCCTCTTCAAAAACTCCTGTCAAACTCGCAAAAGTCATCAAGGTCACATACTCGTAGCGGTGAAATGTCTGACTGCATCTTGACATGTACCTCCCCCTCAGGTCCTAGGTCGTACTGGATCTCGTGGAGGTGTTACCCAAGTTCGTGTAGAGTTTATGGACGATACATCACGGACGATTATCCGTAACGTGAAGGGCCCAGTCCGGGAGGAGGATATATTGGCTCTTCTGGAGAGTGAGCGTGAAGCCCGGTACGCTTAGTTGTGACCGTCGCGTTTTGATTCCACTAATATTGGGTCTCCAGCCGTCTGCGTTAAATTGTCGATGTTACATTAATTCGACCTTGTCACATTAACATCTTCTCCTTTCTTATGGCCATGCTCAAACTGTCTCCATGAGAACCTGAGGCGGAGGCCTGAAACATTGCACCCTCCTTCTAAAATTGCGTACTTGTTTCAGAAAAGATAACCATCTATGTAATAATGCGATCCCGGATGTCGGAGATGTCGGATAAAGCTTGCGCTTTCACCAACCCACACCACCGCGATGATCCCCAAAGCAGCCTATGTAACCTTGCTCACCAAAACAGCGTACCTACCTGGGACGCTAGTGCTAGAACTGACTCTGCGATCTGTTAATTCGCGGTATCCACTGGTTGCAATGGTCACCTCTACTTTACCCCAAGAAGCACGAGATGTGCTTCAGAGAAAAGGGATTCGGACGGTAGAAGTTGATCGCCTGATGCCAGAAGAGGGTCTCCACAAATTATCTGACCCCGATACCAGGTTCCACGACACCTGGACCAAATTGAGGTACGTAGTGGTGTCTCGTCAGTCAGAATTGCGAGATCGATCCTTGTTCAATTCAGAGGTTTTCAGATGATCGACTACGAAGTATGGAATCCCGCTCAAAGAATCCTTGGCGTCCGATTCTGATTATTTCGTAGCGGATAGTCCTCCTCGATTCTGATATGATCGTTATGAGAAACATGGACGAATTGATGGACCTCGACCTCCCCAAGGATTGGATAGCCGCCGTGCATGCTTGCGCATGCAATCCTCGTAAATTCCCGCATTATCCTGCAGACTGGTAAGTTGAGTCGTACAACCGCTATGTTCGTTGTCTCATCGCATAACAGGATCCCGGAGAATTGTGCACACTCGTCCGTAGTTCACCCAACAGGAATAACGTCTCCGCCGGCTATTGCAGCCTCTAGTCCTCGTCCTTATACGCTACTCAACTCAGGCTTGGTTGTCTTGAATCCGTCTTTAGAGCTCACTAGTGCCATCACGCGCTATCTATCGACATCGCCTCTTGTACCTGACTTTTCATTCCCAGATCAAGACCTTCTCGCGGCTTTCTTCAGAGGAAAGTGGAAACCGTTGCCGTGGTGCTACAACGCACTCAAGACATTGAGAGTCATCCACAAGCATCTGTGGCGAGACGAAGAGGTTCGATGCCTCCATTATATTTTGTCGGACAAGCCTTGGCATACCAGGCCCAGGGAAAAGGGTACAGGTGGTGAGTACGAAGAACTTACTAGATGGTGGTGGGATAGATATGAGAAGCTGAGAGAAGAGATACAAAGTAACGACAGCTCTGGATGGGGGCTAGTCGAAGCCAACGTCAAAAAGGCCTAAGGCGGATTGCAACAAGTGAAGTTTCTTGCGAATATAAACGTAACAATCAAGTTTAATGTAGTATACATAACACATCCACGACAAAGGATCAATAGATTGAATACAACCTTAATCCCAGGTACAATGCATTTGGGTCAAGCAAACGGCATCCTTTATAGTGTCGATTCACGTCAAAGAGCTTCAGGAACGCCATGCAACATGGACCTCATCCGTTCGGAATCTTTTGTTTTGACTGAGCTCACAGAAAGTATTCATCCGACGACGCATTACTCACCTCTGTGTACATGTGCTTTTCGCCAAAGGAGTTGCTTGGCCCATGCGAAAACTTAGTAGACCTGCTTGTGCAATCATTATCCCGTTGTCGATACAAAAGCTGACGTTGAAGGTCAAAGGAGGGATGAGTGTCGACGTTTTCATGGTAAACAAGCTAACCGTTCATCAGTTGCAAATACCTGTCCTCCACGTTCTTTTGCCATGACGCCCATCATCTCCTGCAGTCTTTCGTTACCTGTTCGAAAGGCTATTCAGAGCTCATCTATGGATCAGCAAGTTTTTTTCTTTTACATCCGACCCCCCCGACTATGAGAACCTCTTTACTACCTATATGCGCCATGGCACGCTCTGTGATCTCGACCAGCATGGCAAAAACAGTCTCCTGTAAGGAAAAACAAAGGTCGGCAGGCGTGATGATGTCTTCGCTACTCGAACCGTTGAAGATGCCCTCTGGGCGGAAGCGTTGGTCCGACGTATATGCCTCCGTAGACGTCAGAATTCCCGAAAGACTGACGTCCATTCCTTTAGTGGTGTAAGGCAACGGAAATAGCCGCTTCCCCCTGTTGCTGCTTTCAGGGTATTGGACATGTATATAGAGAGGGGAGCGTACTTCTTGGCTTCTTGTTCGATATTAAAGCCTGGACTAGGGTCGTTGGAGAGATTTATTACCCTGGCAAACCGATCAAGGCAGTTTCCGACAGCAATATCAAGCGTTTCTCCAAAGATCCGATAACATTGCCTCGAGTAGGCAATCACCTGTGTGTTTCCGCCTGAGACGTACAGAATGACAGGATTCTGAGCACCTGTAATTTGGCGTCCCATCTCTATGTCTAAAGAAAGGAAATTGTGAGGATTTGGAACACCAGAAGTGATTAACTCACGACCAACACAGTGATTTACGCCCACCAACGGTTTCTCGAATAAAAGAGCGAGCGTTCGGGCTACAAGTGCCACAGACTGCAAAGGCGCCCCCATCCCCGGTCCTACATGACTTAAAAAGATGTCTAGGTGCTCAAAGCTCTTCTTGAATCGTACCTTTGGTAAAACATATGCAATCGAGATCATGCATAGACACGTCCGCGTTATCTAGAGAATCGTTGATAACTTTCAGTACCCAGTCACGATGGTGCTGAGCAGTATCCCTCGGGAGGAATCCTTCCCCCGGTGGAGTGATGTAAGTATGACGGATATTGGACAAGACGAAAGTGGATCCATCTTCTGTGTGCTTGATGATTCCTGCACCAAGCTTGTTCGCAGAACCTTCGAGACCAAGTGCCAGGTACGGTCGATCTGGTGAAGGCAGCTGAGTACGGGGCGCAACGGCTAGATGAACATCTCAACTTGGGATCTCCAGTGGTGATGTTTTACAACGATATCTTGCAGGCATTTTTGATAAACGCTGCGGCCTCAACTTGAAGCTTGAATGTGCACGTATTACTATAAGAGCCGCACACATATAACTATATGTACTACGGAACTTCGTATCAGTCCAGAGTTCGTGAAAACGGTCATGTAATCTAATGACTATATTAACTCTATAAGCAACGAACCCGCAAGATTTTCACTCAAAATTAAAGCATGAAGGTCAACGGGTTCTCGAGGTAACCCTTGAACGCCGACATCCACCTTGCACCCACAGCTCCGTCCACCGTCCGATGGTCCGCGCTCAGCGTCACTTTCATAACTTGTGATGTCTTAAAACCATGCTCTTCCTCAGGTGCGGGCACGATGGTAGCGTTCGTTGAGCCAACGGCGAGGATGCAGGATTGAGGGGGATTGATGATAGCTGTAAAATGTGAGATGTCATACATGCCGAGGTTGGATACCGTGAATGTTCCGCCCTGTAGAACAATGTTAGCACTTCATATCAGCGAAATGGAAGGACCAGGAAGGACCTGATATTCTGCAGGAGCTAATTTGCCGTCCCGTGCCTTCTTTGCGAGGGCCTTCGTTTCGGAGGAGATGGTCGCAAGTCCTTTGGCACCAGCGTCCTTGATGATGGGTGTGATAAGACCGTTGGGAGTAGCGACCGCAACGGAAATGTCAACTTTTTTGTATCTGAACAGATCATTAAACAGTTGCAGCAAAGCCACAAATGTATGGAGAACGGATATCTCACTGTCGGATGACCTCTCCCAACCACGCCGAGTTCACCTCGGGCACGTCAGCCATAGCACAAGCAACGCCCTTCAAGACAAAGTCGTTCACGCTCAACTTGGCCGACTTGTCCTTTTCGGAGAATGTTTTGTTGAAGACCTCCCTCAGCTTAAGCAATTTGTCCATGTTTATATCGACCGTAAGGTAGTAATGTGGAAGCTCCTGCTTCGCCTGTGTGAGGCGAGTGCCAATGGTGCGACGCATATTCGAGACAGGGCTATCCACGTAGTCTGATAAAACCGTCGGGGTAGAGGTAGTAGCACTTGCGCTTGAGGCCGAGGGCTGGTATTTTTCAACATCTTCACGAATAATCCGTCCTTCTGGTCCGGTGCCCTTGACCTTGGAAAGGGGAATACCCCGCTCTAAAGCAATCTTTTTCGCAATGGGAGAAGCGAATATACGAGCACCAGCAGGTAACTCAGACTTTGGCTCTTCCTTCGGACGTGACTGCGATGGCTCGGAAATTGGTGTGGGTTTGTCAGCCTTGGGGGGTTCCGGGGTATTCTCCTGCTTTGATGGAGGTGCTGAGGCAGCTTTTGACGCCATTTCCGTGGCACCCGAGATGTCGTCACCCTCCTCGCTGACAATGGCGATGGCAGAACCAACAGCGACATTCTTGGCACCGTCTTGAGCCTTAGTGAGAGGAAGGGAAGAAGTCAATACCAAGAGCGGTAGATGTACGGGAATATCTTACAATGATTTTTGCAAGAATGCCATCATCTTGCGCCTCCACATCAATGGTAGCTTTGTCCGTTTCCTACGTGACGTACGCGATGAGTATGAAATAGTGGTTGATACGAGAAGAACAACACACGATCTCCAAGAGAACATCTCCAGCTGAAAACGACTCTCCTTCTTTCTTTTTCCATGAAGAAATACCACCCTCCGTCATGGTTGGACTCATAGCTGGCATAGAGAACTGTGATAGCGCATTTCTACGTGCGGAGACATGCAGACCTATGAAGATGGATATTAGCAAATTCTGTAATGGAATATGGAGAGGTCAAGGCGCACGCCGGGAGATAATGCGGACGAGCGAAGATGCCATGCCAGTGGTTGAAGTGTAAGGAGAAGCGTGTGGGAACTCCGAGTCGCGGCGACCCGCCAAAATTTTGTCCCCATAAAAAATGGCTTTGACACTACCGGGACAACCAATACCTTTACCCCGTGGACCGACACCATTGTTAGGTAGTGGAACGTACTCTAGGGATGGGCAAGTGAGGGCAAGTCTGGTCGGTACACCCCACCAGGAAGGATCTGTTCGTTTTATTTCATATTTTCTGCGGCGAGCTCCCTTTACACAAACAGCTCGTAGACTCTGACAATTTCTCGAGTACGGCCTCATCCCCCGACACCGAACTCAATTATCCTCGGAACGGTAACACGTCTCTCGCCCCTGCAAGCTACTCTTTCAATATCTGTTGTGGATGGTGTTCCCCTTCCGGCCGGAGAAGAATTTACCGGCGTCATTCGTGTTCAGGATGTCAGAGCGACTGAAAAAGACAAAGTGAAAATTGGAGACTGCTTTCGTGGAGCAGACGTCGTCAGAGGCGTAGTGGTATGCTTCTCCTATTGTACGATATTGACATGTTGAATTTGTGGACTCTCAGATTTCCTTGGGTGACGCCCGAAGTTACTACGTATCGACTGCTCGGAACGACTTTGGGGTGGTCTTTGCAACTAGTGAGGCGGGTAAGCCGCTTAATCATCGTCCGTAATCTCGCTGCCCAGACTGGTGTGATTGTAGGAGCGACGATGGAACCAGTGTCCTGGCAAGAAATGCGATGCCCGAAGACTGGAACGATAGAAAAGCGCAAGTGTGCAAAGCCAGAATGAAAGTTTTTCGTTTAGCGAGACGCGTGCCAGTGATTGTCCAAGTTTAGTGTAGTCACAACTTTTGGTTTGAGTTTGCCAGTGAACGGTTCTCGTCATCGTCCTCGACTCCTTGTACTCATATCATCTCTGTGTGTGGAAACTGTCTCAATGACCGCTGTGCTACAAGCCACAGATGCTTTACGAAAGGACAGGCTTATGGCGTCTTTAGACGATAACCAGATCAAGTATGACCGCTTATTTATATAATAACATGCCAGTGTGCTCTGGAACGCTTACTACTACCGCAATTTACCAGCTACTCTACTTCTTCCACCGACTGGAGGTTAAAATTTAACGAGGTGGCAGATATGCTAGCAGAAACTCGCGCTGAACTCGACGACTTCCATCAGTCCAGCAAAGAACTAGAAGAGGAGTTGATACGTGAATTGGAAAGGACGGAGAAGGCTCAACAGGAGCTCAAGGTCAAAGTCGTAAAGGCTGAGAATGATAGAGACGAATGGAAGGTGAATTCCCATGTACTGTTATTTTGCTTTGACACTCTAACGGAACCCGTCGCAGTCCAAGTTCATGTTTCTTCAAACTAATCACAATAAAACTACAACTTCCCTCCAGCGCGAATTGGATAAACTACGGCAAGAACACCAGGCGACCAAAGTTCAACTACGCGATCTTGAAATGGGCAATGACGATTTAGAAAGGAATGAGCGCGCCGTATCCTCTAGTTTGGCTGATATTGAGGCCAAGTATTCACGCGCCCTTGAAGAAAAGATTCTGCTCGAGCACGAACTCCTGGACAAGGCAAACCTGGAAGAAGAATCTCAACGCCTTAAAGATGAATTACGAGGTGGTTTGCTCGGTATTTTTAACACTGAAATTGGATTAACGAGCTTCATTAGATGCCAACGTGGAGATATCGATACTCAAAGACCACATATCTACCCAATCCAATCCGTCAGTAGCTACCACGGAACGGTCATCTGCACCCTCTTCTCTTTTCCCTGCTATATCTCCCCCTTCTGCTTCGGAAGACGACTTACTCAATACACCACCTCCACCCGACCTCCAACTCTCGGATTTGTCACCAAGCTCCGACGATCTATCCCCCATCATGGCCACACCTCGCCCTAGCCAATCCACACTTCTGCAGCGTGCGGGCTTCCATCCCAATAAATCCCACCTGTCGACGCCACCCAGCTCTGGCCTCGCCCGCTCCAGTACTTTGCCGTCAACGACTCAACTACGTGTGCCCTCTCCACGACCTCGGCCTCCTGTCCTCCGTAACCCTTCGACCAGCACGAGCTCCACAGCGTCCAAAAGTAAGGGTGTACAGATGGTATCAGAGATGAGGGCACGAGTGAAGGTTTTGGAACAGAAGATTCATACTCGCGTTCCACGATTGCGCATGGGGAGTCTGACCGGTCGACCAAATGCGAATACACTTGCTACGTCGACGATGGCCGCGGCTGGCTCCCCTTCCACCAATTCAAGCAAGTCTGCCTTCAAGACAAATGGAGTTGACGAGCGCAGTGTGCCGCAAAGACGTAGCGTTGATGATGCAGAGAAGAAGAAGGGAGCTTCGGCGGATACGTCGGGGTGGGTCCTCATCATGGAAGATTCTCCGCCACCAAACAAGGACAACGATAAAGAGCGACGGAGAACCTCGAGCCCCTCTGCGCCCACGGCATTTCGACCCATGACGTCCACCTCGGCAGCATCGCCGACGACACTCGGTATCAACAAAGGCAGCCCACTAACCCAGAGCACTGGACTACGCCGACCACAGTCACGACTGTCAGCCGCAAGTTTAAGCACGGCCACCACAACGAGCTCCATACCCACCCCTTCCTCACGCCCAGCGACTCCGACATTTCTACCCGTCCCTACGGCAGGTCTGTATGGACACGCCTCGACGGCAGGCATGTCGGGACTGAAATGCTCAACAGGCCCAAACTCTGGTGCTTACGCGCAGGCAAAGCGGTCTTCTCTAGGTTCAAGCACTGCGATGTCTCCGACAGAAGGTAGTTTGAGTCATCGCGAACGGCCGGTAACGATGCCACCACCTCCGAGACCAGCGACGAGTACTCTGTCGACATCGAATTATCTGAAGCCCGACCGTCCGAACGATAGTACCAAGGGTCTTCCACAGCTACCAAACATTCATGCGAACATCACAATGCGTCCGCCCTCGAAGTTGCCGATATCCGGTACGAGTACAAATTTTCTGGGACAAAGTCGGATCGGTCGGCCGAGTAGTAGCTCAAGTGGGCGGAGAAGCGCTGGTGGGGACTCGGATATGGGATTCCTGGATGCTCTGAATGGGAAAAAGGATAGCTCTGAGAAGGGGCGGCAAAGGGCTGGGAGCACCAACATTGGTAAGAATGGGCTTTGACCATGCCAGCAGTTGTATTTTTTTCTGGATCCTACCTTTCTATCTAGTCTACTAACGCCCGTTAATATTGTTTTCTCCCCCTCCGCACTATGTCTAAACCAGTCAACTGTTCCATAATTTATTTGGCCCGGGACTGTGGCACGTGAGTCAGTTACTACCGCCATGGCATCAACTCCCAAGCTGTCCTCAGCGTTGAGCTCAGGCTCGAGCTCCGTGCCCTTACGTTCATTAAATCGTCAAAGAATTCTCGATGAGGACGAATACACAGCCGCCCTTTCTCACATCATAGCCCGCGATTTCTTCCCCTCGCTAGTCCATTTAGATGCAACAAACGATTACCTCGATGCCCTCCAGTCCCGAGACCCCCATCTTATCAATGCCACTGTACGTCGCTTACAGGAAATCAGCTCTACTCCTGGTTCTACGTCTCGCAGGCGAGGAGCCTGGCAAACGCCATCGCAGACACCATATGGTGGCGGGCCGTCTGATACACCCTTACGTTCGAGACCTGGCCCTCACAAGAGGGTAAAGTATGATCATGATTTGAGTCTTGATGAATTCCAGGCACGGTACACGTCAGAGGATAACTCAAGTTTCACCCAGATATTGGACGACGAGAATATGAAGAGGAAAGAGCGGTGGGCGTGGGCTTGGGATGCACAGAAGAGGGTAGAGGAGCAGAGGGAGAAGATGATTGAGGCGAGGGAAAGAGGGTTGGTTGAAGGGGGTATGGGGCCTGGTATCAGGGAGAAGTTTGTGATTGAGGCCCCGATTAGTGCTGGGTTGATCACAGATGGAATAGGGGAGACAAGCGATAAAGAGGCAGGTGATGGGGTGGTGAAAGAGGTGGTAGAGACTTCTGCCGAAGTGACAGGTGTAGGGCAGGGTGAGGACGAGAAGCAACTTGACGTTATGGCGCCCAAGAAAGATACTCGTCCCGCCGGTGTAGACGCATGGAAATTCAAGGTATGTTCCCCCCGTTCTGCTCAGAACCAAGCTCACGAATACACATTAGACACGAAATGCCCTCATGTTTTCACCGGATGCAGACACATCACCATACCATCCGCCTCTGAACCAGACAGATGCAGGCGGTGACCCCAAATTCATCAGACATCTCAGTACCCGCCTTCTATCTCAAGACGATTCTTCTATTCAGTCTCGTGGAATGTCTGCACCTCCAAGTCCGACGCGCAGTCGTATAGATGCAGCCATCTCCAGTACGCCATGTAAGTCATTTCTCGGGTACTTGTCCTTACCTTGAACATATTGAATGAACATATCACACAGACCAACACAAGTCACCCACCAACATATTCTCACTTGTACCAACAATGCCCTCCCCAACCCCCTCCGAGCTCGGTCCAGCAGCCGTCAAACAGCTAATGACGTGGGGAACCCTCAATGCCACCCCACGCATAATTTCCAAATCCGACGAGTCGGACGAACCCCCACCAGTTCCAAGTACGCCATTCCACCTCCCAGCAATCTCATCCCGTGAGGCTGTCTCACACCGACTGTCGAATAACGCTAGTCGAAGTCTACGTACAAAGGCAGGGTTGTTAGGTGGTGGTGCGATGCCTGCGAAGACCCCTAGGGCTGGGCTGAAGGCGTCAGGGATGATGGCTCCTCCTTCGTGGACTCCCCGAAGGGCTGATGCAGCGGGAAGTTTGACGCCTGCTGCGAAAAGACTTTTGGATCGGACGACGATGGGAACTGCTGCGGCTAGACGGGCGGAGGCTATGGGGCGGATGGCGGGCTGGGAGGGGGCGGGGCCGGCGGGGAAAGAGAAGGATTTAAACAGGGTTAGGTGGACACCTACACCAAGTCCTGCTGCACGGAGGTAAATGAGTTTGGTGCAGGTGGTGATCAAACGTGCATAATGTATATAGTCAAGCGAAGTAAGAGTACATTGGTATACAATACAGCTGTATGTCATGATGTCGATACCTTCCGCCGTTTGGCATCTGGCGGCTGGTTGGACTCCCCATTCTCCTTTGCTCTTGTGTCCGAAGATGATGACGTTGCGGCGGGCTTGACCTTCTTCTTGACCAGAACGCCCTTGAGTGACTTTTTCGCGTCCTTCTTTGTGGGTGCTGGCGTCGTTCTGGCTGGGAAATCGACAGTGGGTCTGCCTACAAGAGCAGAGGGAGGATTGTTGGCAGCGCTTGTCCGAGCTGCGACGGCTCTGGAGAAGGAATATAAGGTATAAGCGGATATGAACGAGGGGTAGGAAGACACGCACTCTCTGAAACCTTTGACTTCTTCGCCGTCCATTTCTTTCCGCTGACGTTCCTCCTTCATTTGTTGTTCTCTAACAGAATCGAGAAACATGACTTCGTCCTCTTCCAAGGCACGGAATTGGTTTGCTAGCAACCAGATGAGAACACATGGGGAAGTATGACAATGTAAAATATAACGCCAAACCTAGCTTCGTCTTTTCCTCCCATTCCTCCTGTTTCGCTATCTGTTGCCATTCAACATAAAACCACACGACCCTAATGTATACCGTTTCTCACCTTGTTCGCAGCTAATTTCTGAGGGTCAGGTCAATTTAAGGGCTGCCGAGTCAATACCGAAACTGCGTGGACGATGACTGGAATTTACTCACTTCTGCTAGACTCCTTCCATCGTATGAATCTTCTGCAGGTTGCGGGGGGGGTTCCTGACCCAGTCTGTAGAATAATTCAAAAAGAGTTGACGGTATGGAAAGGCTCTAGGTGAACCTCGCATATGCGGCCTTCCACTGCTCGTCCCGTCGAGCTCTGGCTGACTCGATGTCTGTTTGAGATACGAAACGAGAGCCAACAGCCCCGCCAGATATGGATGGGATCATAGATTCTTCCATGATTGAGGATGAGGACGAGGATGATGAACGTGACTGAAAGTTTGCGACCCGGGGCTGCGCAAGGCCTCAGGCCTCAGGCTCGCCGCTCGCCGCCAGGACTTGAATGACTTCTTCAGGGCCGTATAGAACAAATCTAAAGCTTCAGACTGTTTCGAATCCTACACCGTCCACCTCAAATATTAATATTAATATAGATGTCAATGCTCGACGTTCCAGTTCAGCTTCTCGACCGCACCCAACTATAGTCACCTCACCCCGTACGTCCTCAATCACAGTCCTTCTGATCTGTCCTCATTTTGCGCAGCATGGGCCAGAGATGAGCCTCCATCTCCAAAACAAACCTTTTCCGAAAAATATTATGTCCCACATGAAGCGGATGTTACCTCCCGTCACTCTTCATTGGACTCCTCAAACCCCGATTCACGCTGGTGGTCATTCACCCTTCCCAGACCGCGAGAACAGTCCACCCTTCTCGTTCAAAGCCCGTCCTCTGCGACTAGTCCGAAACGCGGTCACAGTCAGACTCTCGGGGGTTTCTCCATGTCGTGGCTGCCCTCTTCCCATAGCAATCGACGGTTGCAGGAGGGGGCCGAGAGCTTCGCTAATCATCGACGGAAGGAGAAGGAGAAGGAGCGCGAGCGGGATCCGGAGGGACAACAGACCTCGTCTACCCGACTCGGACATGATTGGAACCTTACCATTCCGATGCCGCCTGCAGCCCCTTACACCCTTGCGCAGTATCACACACCTGGGTGGGATTCTCCATGGACAGCTAGAGTCCCGCAATTTTCAGACCTTTCGGCAGTTTTGGGGAACGGGACTACAGGAGACCAGGCTCGACATCACACGCATGAGAATAACACAAATATGACTAGACGGAAAAATAGACTGCGAGTTTTTATGCTCACAAACACATATGTTCCCTTGGTGAGCTCTTCCCCCCTATTCTATTCTTTGTTTCATAAACTAAGACTGTGCAGCTTTTTCGGTTCGTTAATATCACATTGACAGCGGCCACACTCGCTGTGGCTATTCGGATACGAGCGAACGAGGTCCATTACAATGCCAGGGGCGCCCTGGGCAGTTCTACGTAAGTGTCCAACCTCCGCAATGATGAACATACCCAGGATCCCCGATCTCTTTTAGAACAATTGTGATCATCTTTGCGCCGCTGACTCTCGTACACGTAATGGTTGCCATCTATGTGGGTTATTTTGTCTCCTACCCCGATTTACCTCCCTCACGCGATATCACAGCTCGAATACTTCGGTCGGCCCCTTGGCCTCTGGCGCACGTCTGCAAAACTCGCACACACTCTGTTAGAAGTCCTGTAAGCCCTCTCCTCCTCCTTTTCTCCTTAGCTAATACATCCAACAAGGTTCATCTGCGCCTGGTCTGCCGGTCAGTCCTCACCTCCCTCCCCTCCCCTCCCCTCCCCTCCCCTCTGTACTGACACTGTTTTCCAAGCCCTCTCCCTTTGTTTCGACAACTTCTTCACCTCTCTAGTCCCCTGTGCTTCGCCGTCTTCCACAGCATGGTACAATACCATCCCACGTCCCCCATCACCATTTTCCGACCTAGGTCGGCACGAAGGCGGGGTGGCGGACACAATATGCGACGACCAGTTGGCACTGATATGTCTTGTGGGCGTCGGACTCCTGATGTATTGCACGAATCTGGTCATAAGTTTGTTTAGGATCTTTGAGAAGGTCAAGTATCAACATTGAGCAGGAGGTTAACAGGTCTGGATTGCTGCGGCACACCCACACTTCGACCGTGAAGCATCATTTATTATCACTTCCGTTCTGTATAACGTGTTTATTACCTGCACACTCCGAGCATATCTCGATGGGACTCGAATGTATTTTATAGATAATCGAATTATAGAGTATGGCAGGTCTCAGACAGTCGGTTGTCTCTTTGAAGGTATGGCGAGAGACTTAGGAGGGTAAAGGGGCTTCTTGTTCAGCCATTGCATCCATGTACAACCTGCTCGCCTGGGACAACTGCGTTCATGCCTCAGATCACAGACGCGGAATGCAGGATGTTTGAAGAGGGTACTTGGCCGCGTGTGAGAGGTCCAAAATGACGGAAAAGGCGAAGGTACAGGCAACAGCAGTTGTAGAAGCAGGATTGAGTGGACTCCATGGCGAAGCTCTTGAGTCTTGACGGTGGCCATTGGTCTTTCAAGTTCACACGCGCAGACGTTCGTAAGGGCAATGCTGGATGCCTGAAGACCGTCCGGAAAGCACCTTTGAAATGGACACGCTATCTACATCCCAAGCAAGGTCGAGCTCCAGAGGAAAGGAGTCAGTAGGTCAAGGATCGATTAGCACCAAAGACTATGCCATTGGCATCGCTATGCTCGTGGTCGTGATATGTATGTGGACGATGTCCAGTTTCATAGCACAGGTGAGATATCAGACGGTATCAGCGTGAATCGTAAACTGGACGAAACCTTGGCAGGATATGTTCGAGGGAGGTTATAACAAACCATTTCTGTAAGTTGAAGCTGGGCTGGGCTCAACTAGCTAACTCATGATTTGTCCATAGATTAACCTATGTTAATACGAGCTCCTTTGCTCTTTACTTGATTCCATTTTTCATACGGAGAATATGGCATCAAGATCGAAACACGGAGTTGCACTGGAGGTACGTTGATATTTCGCGTTTTCGTAGACTCGCATCCTGACATTGACAACAGAGCTGGAGAATATCAACCGTTGGTGAACGAGTCAGACATGGTTGGCGATACACAAGTGTGTATCTCTTTTGTCTGACATCGGGGCCACTCAGTTGCTATCCCACAGGCATTGCTGTCAAATGATTTACCACCTTTGACAATCCGTGAGACCGCCAAACTTGCCTTGGTATTCTGTTATCTCTGGTTCATAGCCAACTGGTCTGTGAATGCATCTCTTGACTATACAAGCGTCTCCAGTGCCACTATCTTGTCCAGTATGAGTGGTGAGATCTGTCATAGTATCATTCCAATATAGACATTGACGGTCGTGGATTAGGCTTTTTCACACTAGTTGTCGGGCGTTTGTTTCGAGTAGAGACACTCTCATTGGGTAAGATAACCGCTGTGATCACTAGGTATGCGTCGCCTGCCTCCAGGTCTTAATCACACTTTGACATGTTGCAGTTTTGTCGGTGTCGTCCTTGTATCGCTTTCAGACGCGGAAGTTCCGGCATCGCCTCTTCTGGCGCGCCTTGCCGTGCAAACTCCCGTCCACGCCTCAAGACCGCTGTTGGGTGATAGCCTGGCACTGATATCATCCATGTTTTATGCGATATATGTTATTCTTCTCAAGGTTCGCATAGGTGACGAGTCCCGCGTCGACATGACCCTTTTCTTTGGTTTCGTGGGTCTTTTCAACATACTCTCTTGTTGGCCCGTTGGGGTATTCCTCCATCTCGTCGGTTTGGAGAACCTCGAGTTGCCCAACACTGAAAAACAAATGATTGCCCTCACCATAAATGTACAAGTCAGGCCTCTTCTTTTGATTTGCATGCTGACGGGGAGATTTCATCAGACGTTCATCACGTTAACAAGCGATTACCTCTACGTCATGGCCATGCTCAGGACGACTCCATTGGTCGCCACAGTAGGTATCAGCCTCACGATACCTCTCGCGGTCCTGGGGGATTACTTCCTGGGCAAACCTTCCCCAGGTCAGGTCACACTAGGCGCCTTGCTTGTACTGTTTAGCTTTGTCGCTATTGGGATGGAGAATTCTAAAAGGCAAGAAACGGACGCTACACCTAGCAATGACATTGCGGATGACGATTGAGACGACTGAGACCAAGGGGAAGAGGTTAGCTTGATTGAGAAGCTTGACACTGTGGGAAGTAAATACATCCCAAAGTAGTGTATTTGTCACCGGAAGTCACAAAAGTGGTGAATTTGTCACTAGAGTTAGTCACACTTGAAAACGGTGTTTATTACTACATGTGATTTTTGCACTGGCTGCTGAGTTTCTCGCCGTTTCTCAAATGACTTTCTCACCTCGTTTTGGGTGTCATTAACACACAACATTAATGGTGAGTTTCTCATCACTTTTAGCTAATTATCTCATGTTTCTTACAGTGATAATTCCACCTTTTTCGTGCGCTGGTTCCGATAGTGTAATAGTAAGTTTCTCACCGACTTTAAGGTGATTAACTCATATATTAGTGGGGCCATGGGTAAGGGGAGATCGAGACTTATCAACGCGTAGTAAGTGATACAATATATATATCAGCGCATCACACTCTGCATGCGTGTACAATATCATACATTTGAGATGCTCTGCAGTAACTCTACAATAGCATCAGCCTCCGATTCCGAGTCCCCTACACAGTACGCCAACTTTTTGCTCCTGTCAATAATGGCCCACCCCACATAATGAAGGTCGAGCACATCAGCTTACAGTGACAGAACTTAAGTACTTCTCAGATCTCAGAGATTGTTATGCTATTCAAATTCGGCCTGGCCCGTCACGTGATCCTAGCGGCTTGTGCTTCCCACTTTCATGTCAGGCAAGACCAAGGTTTGAGGGCCGCAATGGTCCAGACTGATGCAGTTATGTGTAAACTACAATGTGAGTACGAGCTGCACCAGAGTCAGGCTCAGAAGACAGAACAAACGACTCACGAGAAACTGATGCGGCCCCGACTCAGAAACGCCTTCCCAAGCTTGAGCCCAAGTCAAAGCTCATCCCACGACCAAAAGGGCCTGGAAGATCTCCTCCACATGGGTATAACATTCAAGACGCAACGGGCCTCAGTGGCAATCGAGGAAGGTACATTCGACTCAAAGTAAGTTTTTTTCATAAAATATATGCATATATGCACTCATTGTATCAGAAATTTCCGCCCAGTTCACGAGGGACAAGACACAATTGCGGGAGTCGTTCGTTGTTCATTTCGTTGCTCATTTTATTTTATTCCTTCCCCAACTACGACACTTCCGTTCACTCGCCAAAACGAAACCACACGATGACGTGGCAAAAACTGCCCGCACTCGTTCCCGACCATCACGCGTTCAATCCGAACAACACAAGTCCCAACGGCCACGCAATCGACCACACTCGGCTCGAGGGGGTGAAGCCAACGCCAAGTCACAACCCAAGCGTCGTCGCGGAAAGCGGCCGGGACGTGGTAAGGGCGCAACGGCAACCCAAACGCTGCAAGACCGATGTTCATGTCGGGAGGCTGAGGTAAACTAAATGTCACCAGGAGACCGTAGAGGAAACAGGAACGGGAGGATGGATGAAAAGATGAAAGGGGGTGAGGGGCCGCCCATATGCAGGTGCCGAGGAGCGCTGTATGGAAAAACACCCCGGTACGTATGCAAGTCCGATACGCGGCCAAACCCATGTCAGGACAATGCCCAAGCGTGCACGTAAGCCCGGCATAACGACACCTCAACCACCACCACATCCCTATCCCACAGCGCCACGTCAACGCCAAAAACGGCCGAATGACCGACAATGGACGCAAACGAGGGACTTCAGGAGGATTGAAATGGGTGGAGAGTCGAAAAGAAAGCGTGGAGAGCGAGTGGAGGTCGGTGCCACAGGTAAGTAGGCACAGCAAACGCCAGCGCGGACAAAACACCATAACCGGCAGCCAACTGTCGATGTCCGGAACAAGGGGATAAGGAATCGGCTGCCCCGGACCCCTCGACGCCAGCACCTCGTCAACACGAATGCAAGTCGACGGACCAACGTGCGATATGGACGAGGAGAATGGGCACGAGTGGACAGACGAAACGAATGCCGGGTAGAACAAACTGAATGATGAGTTACTCACCTGAACGCGCACTGAAAAACACTGTATACATGTACAATACGTTTCCGGAATGATGAGTTACTCATACTTCTAGGTGTGAATTTGACAACGTAAAAACAGTGTATAATGAACGCGCGCTGAAAATTGCGTTAAAACTCACTCTTTTTTTTTAGCGATGTTTCAAAGGACTCATTGATGACTTTGACACTTCTAAAGTAGTGTTATGCTTTCCAAAAAATGTGGTGTGTTTCGCACCAAGCACATAAATACGATGCTTATAGCATTGAAAGCGCATTGATTAACTCATTCTTTTATGGCGTATCTGAGTCGAGTAGAAATAGAATTGCCACTGATTATTTATGGTTGTTGACCAAAAGCATTATAACGACTGCTCAGCTCACCACTGGCAGTGAACTTGATGGTGAGTAGTCCTGAATCTCAACTTATTGTGCTCCCAAGTTAGCCCAAAGAACGTCGCAAGCGCATCGCAGCTCACGATCCATCCGTTAAGCTTACGAAACGTCAGTTCGCTGTCCAAGATAATATTGTGGAGCGGGTTCAAATTGGAGGATCTGCTGAAGCTTCGGTGCGGATTGACATTGAACCTGCTGATAGCTATCCTTTCTGAAGATGACTTAGGCTACTGATATTCCAAATGGCATGGCGCAAGATCGCCCTCATGCTCTGAAAAAGAAAGTTAAGCAGCAACTCAGGCGGGAGACGCTCATCCGACGTCAGTCTCTCCTAATGTTAACAACTTGGAACATTGTGCTAATTTTTTTTTTCAGGGCTCGAATTTTCTCGATCACCTTACTCAAAATCTCACACACGACGCGAGAAACGCAAAGCAAAAGAGCAGATCGCAGGCGGTCTGGGTGACATGCAAGTAGCCATTTCGGCCTTGGAAGATAATTACAACCCGATTTCAATCGAAAAGTCACTTGAGGCGGCAGCGGATGAATCATCTACGCTGAAACCCAAACTCGGCCAAATTGGCGAAGGGAAAGCAACCCCCCTCAACAAAGCGCAACGTAAACGTGCACTGTGCGTATCTGTTGTTGCTGTGGATGGAAGAAAACTGATCTCTTGTCCATTTGGCAGGCAATTGGAGCGATTACGACACCCAATGATACTGTCCAATCCAGAATATTCTTCCAACCCTTTCCAAACGATTCGAATTCATGCGCAGAATACATTACTAATACATGAACCTCCCGCGTAATATCATCGTGATTTTATATGAGCGCAGTATCAGGTACCAGTGAGTTGTGATCACAATGTTCAATCATCAACCGTGCCGCGGTTCCATGACGACTTTCTCGGCCGATCATAGCAGTTCCTTGCTGGCAAATGGGCGCTGTTTTGACTCATGGTCATCAACAATTCAACAAAAGGATAACGTTGAGGCGCAGCAGGATTCAAACGGGCGTTCAACTCTAGGAAGACGAAACATTTGATTGGGGTATACTACTGGCCAAGTGGTTCCGAGTAAGGATTACATATTAAGAGCACAGGTCTGAATGGTATGTTTCGCATCAGCAACGTATGTAAGAGCAAATATTAAATGAAACAAGTGAATGCTAGGGCAAAGTGCTGGGAGACAATTGATGAAGCATAATGAACAAACCTCTATTCTGGATTGAACAAGGAACAGGCATACAGCTCATTCATCACCGGATTTGCTGCCTGCGCTCCAGACAATGCTCCCACTGCCCACGCTTCTCCTACTCCGTTTCCCCAGAGACCCAACCCTAGGTGACATCTCCGTGAACCTGCCACTGGTGCCCTGAGCTATCTCTAGACTCAAGACTCGTTCATGTGCGTCCAAGGCAGCCAGTGAATTCTCAGCCTCGACCTGTTCTAACGCCGCCTGGGTTAGATCGGAAGGCATGTCGATGCCGAGGCCATGTAAGGACGGCGCTGAGTGTACCGAGGATGCGTCTGAGTTCTCCATCGCTGATGTCGCCCCAAAGAACGAAAACCGACGATTGGACGTTGGCTGCCGCTCAGCCGGTGAGGAGTAGCTTTTTTGCATGGGGATCGAGGTTGAGAGCAAAAGTGACGGCTCGCGAGGCTGAATTCCCATCAACTTCATGGTAGCGTTCAAACGTTCTCTTTCGCGTCTATCCTCATCATCCTCTTGTGTTTCCAGCTTCCTGGCACTAGTAAGGGGACTATTTCCCGGTTGGAGTGTCAACGGACGCAAACTCGGTTTCTCCGCCTTTTTGTCCCCACCGAACATGGAGAAACTTTTCCAGTCAAACGAGAGCGAACGCCGATTGGCTTTCTTCGTGAGACCGTCACTGTTGGGGTTGGGCTTGGCGGTGAGGGGAGGGGTACCGAATCTCGGGGAATCAACATGAGGAGTAGGGTTAGACGTGGAACGTCCAATGAAAAGCGATTGGGGACGTGACTTCGGCGGTTTTGGAGGCGAGGACTTCTTCTCGCCCGCTGGCTCCTTGTCATAGTCTACGGCAAGAACGTGTTCGAAGCCCTCCTGCGAGATGATTCTGTCGATGATCTTGGATGCATATAACGACAGCGCCTTGTTTGCATCTTTGAGAGATTTAACTTCAGTCCTGAGTGCATCAATATCGCTCGAAGGGCCGCTCGGCATGAATGCATGTTCAAGTTCAGAGCTCGATACTTTTCTTCCTTCCTTCTTGACTTTCTTCCCTTTGCTATTGAGAACAGAGCGATCGCGAACTTCGATAGCGTTTCCGTCGAAAATATCCTTGTTCTCCGCTCGGCCAAGTTCAGCAGCAAGATCTAGGCCGGGACCAGTGATTGGAAGATCGGCAAGGGACTCGCCGCGAGGTGGGCTTCCTCCAGAAGTATAGGAGATCGAAGTACCGCGTTTGCGACCTTGCCTGGCAGGATGACGTGAAGGACGCATAGACGAGGACGCGTCTGTGTCAAGCGGTTCGAGACTGCATTCGAGATCCAGCTCTTGACTATCTTCTGGCATCTCTTCCACTCTGTCGAGTGTGCTGCGTCCGATGCTCCGTAAGCTTCCCACGTCGCCGCTGTCTGCCTCCCCTTCGTCCCCATCGTCTTCGTCATCACCACCCTCTTCACTCGACCCTCTGCCTCCTACGTGCCTCATAACATCGAATTGCCCACTCAAAGTCTTCTCCCTTAATAAAATCATATAACTCTCATTCTCCTCTTGAAGTTCGTGATTGACCCTTTTCAGGTCAATTAGCTGACTTTGCAGAAGCATCAAAGTGCTTTGTATAGAGGCGTAAGACGTCGACAGAGTAGAAAGCTCCAATTTCAGAGACGTCATTTCGGCGGGTTCAGATTCTGGGTCGGTAGTGTCCTGCCGTGGGGTTGGAGGGGGGTCTTGGGCGGAAGATTGAACGGTCTCATCTTCAGGTTCCGCTTCTGATTCGTATTCTACGACAGGCGAGGAAACGTCGGGGTGTTTACGGGCCTGGGTGAGAGATTGGATACGCGATTTAAGATGTTGCTCATTGTCGTAAAATGCCTGACGTTCTGCGTCGAAAGTTGCGGTCTAGACATGAAGTCAGCCACGCAAAGGGGTGGAACGTTATTTGAGGCTAAACCTGTTCGTTGTATCTACGTTGTACATCTCTCTTTTCCTTCTCAAGGTCACGGACCTGTGCTCTGAGCTTATCTGAAACTTCAATGCGAGCTGCCATCTCTTCGTCATTGCGACACTGATCGGCATAAAGATCATTTAGTCTCGTCTCTGCAGCACTAAGTGCGGAGGAAAGGTTGTCATTCTCAGTTGTTAGGCCAGAGATGATTTGATCTTTGTTTTGTATCCGGACGAGGAGCTATAGGCCGCAGATCGATGAAAGGTGGGATGCGTGACGGGTAGAGTGGCATACCTGCTCCTTTTGATCGGTTTCCTGCTTGAGTGAAGCAGATAGCGACTCGCGGGTGTCGCCGTTGACAGTCGTTGCTTTCAATGACATCCGGTGAACAGCTGTTCCATTGAGAGACGACGGAACGCGTGGAGAAGCGGTCGAGCGTGCAGTGGCGCCCCTGGTAATAGAAGATGCCGGTGGGGGAGAAGGAGATTGAGATTTTGCTGGTGAGCGTTGTGAACCAGGAGACGCTCTAAGGCCCGGGGATACCGTGGTCGCCATAGGTTGTACTTTGAGGTGCGAGGCCTAGCCGATGTGTGGAGAACCAATCAAGACTTTAAATTGATAAATCTAGGATAAAATACGGTGAACGGATGTCAGTGCCAGTGCCAGTGAGTACTCCGAGTCCACGTGCCAGTGCCAGTGGTCACTGGCAACCACCATGAGCCGCAACATTCTCGACGAAATCCCGTCAGAGTCGCTTCAAAAGGTAAATTTTCAATATTCAATTCTCGGTTCTCTGACGAGTCTAGCGACCCCAGCTTCTCACTTCTGTGGCTTTTGAAAGTATGTGTTTTCCAACTCGTTCAAAGTTCACCTTCACTTCTTGTCCAAAGATTCACCACCCGGTTCTACTCACATTCAAGCCCTCGATACTCATTTCTGGTCCACGATTCCACACCACCCATCTTCTACTTCCTCATTGAACTGTGGAGATGTTATAGAAATTCAGGGTCCCTCGTCCTCTGGCAAGACACATCTAGTCTACCACCTGGTAATTACTTGCATAACACCCTCAAGTTCGTTGTCTGTCAACCTAGGCGGCTGGGATAAAGCTTGCGTTGTGCTTGACAGCGATGGATCCTTTGACACATGTCGCCTTCACGAATTGATTCTTTCCCGTCTCTCTCGTCTCCTCGTAGCCGAATCATGCGATTTGCAGCACATCCAGGATCTTGCCAATAGGGCCCTTGAGAAATTGCACTTATTCCGCCCGACTTCATCCAACCAACTCGCAGTCACCCTCCTTCACCTCCCCGCCTATCACACTGCCCATCTCCCGGAAACTGATATAGGTCTACTTGCAATTGACTCCATCAGCTCTTTTTATTGGCCTGACCGTCTCACCGTCGAGCATATCGGTTGCGCACAACCTGCAACTAGCTGGAGTCCCCCTCTACAGCACGTTTTGACAGCGTTACAAAGCTTCCGCGTCTCACACGCTCCCGTTACCATCCTTACTAATTGGGGCCTCAACCCACTCACGAACCCTGCAGTCACTTCGGCACCTACATTTTATAGACAACACCTCAATCCTTTTCCTTCTCCGTTCCAGACTGTACACACTGGTAATTCACCTGGCCTCAATACCGGTTCTTCCTCGAACTTGAGCCTTCCGTTTTTATCTTCTCTCACGCACCACATTACCCTCTCCCTCACGTCCATCCCTCCCTTCCGCTCCGGTACATCTCTCGAAGAAGCCAAAGACCAAGAAATTATGCACAGGAAAGAAGTCGTGGATAAGGGAGAGGTTGTGGGGTTTGTCAGAACTCCGGGAAGCACCAGGGTCGGGCGGTTTCTGTTGAAAATCGAAGCAAACGATGTTACGAGTGGTGAGCGTATGCCTTTGTGAACCCAACGGAAATCGATCGGCGAGTTCGCTGGGAGATGTCGATAACTCCGTCGACGAGCGCGACGCATGTCTTCACACTAGTCCGAATTCCGCTCGTTATCTTGGTGCCTTGGACGAAGTATAGCCACGCTACTGTAGGTAACTTCTGTTGACCTGTTCCTTGTCGCAAATACTTATTCAGCGGCCTTGGAATATCGGCTACACAATCCAGTATAGGTCATAGCAATTATCACTGCCTCGATACTGATCACTTCTCCCGAATATGTGGTTCACCTGTGGTTGGGCGCATTCTACAAACCCTTTCTGATCAGTGGACACTGCCAGACAGCGCCAGCGTGCCATCATGTTGCCGAATCATACATACGGAGTTCCACTGATGTGATTATGAATCAAGAAATACAAATTGCTGCAAGCAGTGCTACCTGTACCATGTATGTGTCCGTATGTTATTACGATGTGCTAATATATTAAGTGTTAGTATAATACGTCTAGTCAACAGAGAAAGGTTCAAGTTCGTCACGAGCCATATATTGCGTCGAGTTTTGTTTTATATGCTTCCTCAACTGCCTGGCGGCGGATGTTTCCCTTTGTTGCTGTCCTCGGCAGCGACTTGGGCGGGACGATAATAATCATATTAGTCGACGATATTCGCTCATGAAGATACCGTCTGGAATGGAATTGGCGTGTCTTTCGGATAATCTCCTTCTTCAGCTTTTCATGGTCCATGTCTGTCGTAGGTTCGACAAAGAGTGTTGGAGATGGACGTCCACTACCCACCACAACACATTCTAAAATGAGACCGCCGCACGTCGTCCTGAGGTTGTCTTCGATAGCTCTGTTGGTTGACTCATATCAGGTTTGGTCGAATAGCGACATCAAAGAGTGAAAGCGCACTTGGTATCGCATCTAAGGCTGTTTTCGCTCTTGATCCAATCGTCATTACGACCACGGAAGACATAAAAACCGGGTCTAGGTTCTTGGAATAGGTCTCCGGTGTGAAAGTGCCCATCGGCGCCTCTCAGCGAAGTATCGGGACAGTCTGCTGACTCTGAGAGGATGACGAGTTCCAGCATCCGCGCATTGGATTGATGACCAGATTCTGTTTGTGTCGCCGGCGCAATGGGGAAGAACCCGTATGATACTCCGTCGAGTGGACGAAGCCAGGAGGCAGCTTGACCTCGTCCTCCCACAGAAATGAGCATGGCACCGCATTCGGTATTTCCAAACAAGTTCTGTTAAAGCAATAATGAGAACCTGATCTGGGAAAATTTTCAGTCAAAAACGCACCCTCAATTTGATACCATTACGATATGCCCAGTCCTCCTCTTCCAGAGGTAAGGGCTGGCCGCAGTAGAGCACCTCGTCGAGGGTCTGCAGCATAGCAAGAATTTTGGGATTGAGGCGAGCATTTCGGAGGTGGTTCGCAAGGAAGGATGCAAATTGAGTGAGACGATTTAAACCACACCGATGGATCATGTCTACTAGTTCACTGGCAGAAAAAGCAAGTTCAGTCGGTTGGACAACACATGACCCATGTTGGAGAACTCCAATGAGCATGAAAGATTGAGCGATGTGACACATGCTCCCCCTGTGTGAAGGGTCAGTGAACTTTGACCAGAAAATTAGTTCTATAAACTTACATCCAAGTAGAAATGTCCTGTCGCTCAGGAATTCTTCGCCTCGACGTCTGATTTGCTTTGCAGACAATCGCATGCACCCACTTTCGGCTGCACGAGACAAGCTTCGGCGATCCAGATGTTGAACCGCTTGTGTGAAACACGAAAACGGGTTCGTCACCGCTGATAACCTCAGGCATATCAGGTAATGGCTCGGCAGTGTCAGGTACGTTTTCGGCTCCAACTGCAAGGTGAGTTGGGAAAGGGCAGTTCTTCAGAACGGATTCGAACGATGAGTCGTAGATGAGAGCCTTGGCTGTGGCCTTTTGCATCAGTTCAAAAATCACAGCTGGACTGGGAAGTCGTAGACTGAATAGCTGTGGGACATATCCAGCTCTTGATAGGCCATATATGTGGAGGACATCTGTGTATGTCATCCCTCCAATCCTGCAAATAATCTCAGCCATTTGTCTCGACAAAATGATGGGTGTTTCTACCATAATCCAACGACAGATCTCCTACTTATACCATCAGCTTTTAGAATTCGTGACCAATATTTGGCGAAGGCCTCGACGTCGTTTTGGAACTGTAGATAAGTGATCGTGTGCCAATCCAGCCCCTGAGTGGTTGCATGGGGCAACCAGGGAACTTTGAAGACGGGGGAGTGTGAGTAGAGAGATGCACTTGACTCGAGGATAGTGAGATGTGATTTGTACTCGGACATGGCGAAGTCAGGAAAGGGAGGATAAGACAAAAAGATTCAGAGTTGAACTGCATCTTTATAAGAGGAGATGGCTTAAACGCTCGTACGACTAACTCGGAGGGGAGCTAGACGAAAGAAGGTGGATGGTCGGACGTTGTTAGGTCCATGCCTGGTTTCGAATAGCCTTGCTGGTCCCAATAGATTTGAAACACAGTGCAACAGGTACGCCGCGATGTTGGGAGGGGCAATCAAGAAAATACAGATGAATCATCATCTGCCAAACCCGCAGCCAGCTGAGATTTAGTCAACGAGATTGTATGAAGTCGGGTCCGAATGAGGACATTCCGGGTTGTGTGGAGGGCTGGCAAGGACGGGGCGCAAGCGAAGGGAACAGATCTGAGTCAGAAAAAAGGCAATGCCAATCCATTTAGCATAGAACTGAGTATAGTGTGTTTTGATGAAGACCGTACAGTTCGGATTAGACCGATTGAGGTCACGTGCTTGATGGTCGTGAATCGGTAGTTTTTCGCAGTCGTTCCTCCGTGCAGAGATTTAAAAATCTTGCGGCGTACAGGTCAGAGTCACCTGCACAATCCCGCTCAGACCGCAGGATGTTGACTCACACCCACCATGGCTGTGTGTAGTCAACGACCAACATCTACTTCCAAGGTTGGTAGTATGCTGTACCTGGACCTGACAGAACGTTAAATAAAGTTGCTTTCGAAAGCGTAGAAATACCTACATTTCGAGGTTGACACATTTCTCCCTGGATCAGATCCCCAAGGTACTACCCTAATGTGACCGCGAAACTACGGACTTTCAGGGGATCGGTCTTTGAGAATGAGCGAGAGCGTCATCGCTCTCTGAGACACGTACCTTGACATGAGGTGCGGTCGGGGACATGTCCCCACACTAATAATACGTTCTGTTCAGTCCGTTCAATCCGTTCTAAGTCTAAATAGCTTGCCTCGGAAAAGGCGGGAATTACTGATGAGCGGTAAAGGTGCCCAATGCCCTTGGTTGTTTCGAATATTCGGCATAAGCCGAGACTTGACACGAAAAAGTTGACCGTCAGCCTGGCAGAGGGTAAAGCTCGTCTTTAGTTTTGAGTGAGAAACCGTTGCATATATCCGTCTGCACATTTGACATGGAGTCTGATTTTCTTTCATTTTGATTCCAATAGACCCGGCTGGCTGGCATTGCAACCTGGACGTCGGTTTGACTGTCCATGCTCGGGAGAGTTGATCGTGCTTATAGGCAGCATCTCGAGCAAGCCGCAGCGCGAGCTTCAAAGTACATCCACTCATCTTTCATCCGTCCTTTTCACCTCTGCGTACCATGGTCCACTGCCAAAGTGCAACGAAACAATCCCTTTCGACCGGTCATGGACCATCGCGCCAATCTGTTGCCTCCTGTTCGGTCTCTCATGGAAAAATCGGCAGAAACACAGTTCAACCTCCCTTTGGAGCTTCTGTCCCTGATAGATACGTTGTTTGCCTGGAGCACCACCAAGGATGGAATCTTGACCAAGATCAAGCACTCTGCTATACTCACCGACCATTTCCTCGATCGCGAAAAGGCTCGAAATCTTGCGGAGGCGATGACGCACACCTCGTTCCCTCAACGAGCACACAGAGTGTTACTCCTAGCCCACAAAGCTGGTTGCCGATTAAAACAGAACGCGTACGAGTGCGTGGCATTTCAGTTGGCGGCGAAGAAGCACTGGCATTTAATTCCTCCTTTGGTTTCTCTCGGAAAGCGAGACACGGGGCGGACTACTGTTCGACTTCTCAACTGGCGTGCGCGAGCACTTTTGGAGACGCGTCAATATGCACTTTTAAACGACGTTCTGGAGGAGTTCGAGCAGGGGAACGTGAAACCCAATCGCAAAACCTTTCATCTTCTCATTTCCGGACACATTCGCAATCGGTGCTTAGGAAAGGCCAGAGAATGTCTCCAAACAATGGAACAGGGCGGATTTCCTATCGATGCATCCACACACGCCGTCATCGTGTCCGTATATCGATCGTTGGGTCCGGACAGTCAAGTCCAGGCGCAGGCATTCGAAGCTTTGCCCAATGTGGACGGCCGCATAGCAACTACCGTTCTCAACAGTTGGTTGCAGCTTCGGATAGACGCTCACGATTTCACTGGAGCTCTTCAGGTCCTTTCGCTTTTCAATCAACATCAAATAAACCCATACCTCGACTCAGATTGTGGGGAAATTTCCACCCCGGGCGTCGGAGACAATACCCCGTCCTCAGAAAAAGATGTCATTCCGACGCCCGAAAATACGTACGTGGGTCAAGGTTCTATCTCCCCTGATGCGGCAACGTTCTGCGTGCTCATCAACTACATGGCAACCCGGCGGGACCTTCCACGCTGTCTACGTACGTTGCACAGAATGAGACTTGGCGGTATCCGGCCCGATGCCGGAATTATTGCTGCGATCATGCGCGCACATTTCGTGGCGGGTGATGAGGGAATTGCCATTTCCATGGTAGCGCATATGTGCGACAGTCGGATCTGGTACCTGTTCAGCCCATTCATCACCATTCCTGTAGACGAGACCAGTCTCCCTTTGATTCCAACAGGAATACCCCTCTCTATTGAGGTTTTCAACACTCTCTTGAAAGGTGTCCTCAACAGTCATGGCTTGAATGGTGCGCACGTCGTTCTCCTAATAATGCGTGCCAGCCATTTCAGGCCAGATGCGGACACAGTCGAAATTCTCGTGGCTCACCTCGCCAAGGTCGAGCACGTTCGCCCCCGAGCTCTTCTGCGTGCCCTCAAACGTCTTACCTCGACCACTGTTCGCCCTACTCTCAATCACGTCCACATAATTCTTAGAGCTATCTTACGCCGTGAGAAATACTTAGTGTACGGCAGTGGATGGGATGTCATCGCGGCCAAATTTTCATCTCAGCGACAAGACAAGTCTATATATCCCAAGAATCGCGTATCAGGCATCGCAGATCCATTTGACCCCATCGCTGGCATTGAACTCCCTCTTAAACTTCGCTCCCCCATACGCCCCGTCATCCGATCCCTGGCTTCTCGACGTGTGAGCAGCGACAGGTCCACCATCGCATTACGCATCAGACACGAGGCCGTAACGAAATCCGATATGGAAACAGCCAGAGAGGTTTTCCGCACCATGCTCACTCGCGGGATGCACCCAAATGAATACCACTTCAGTGCACTGATGGAAGGATATGCTTTGTCCGGTGATCTCACAGCTGCAGAAGGTGTCATGGAGTCTGCTGCACGAGCCGGAATCACGCCAAACATAGTCATGTTTACAATTCTCATCGCCGGACATGCACGTCAAGGAAATCCAGATCTCGCCATGCGCGCATTTCGAAATATGGTAGCCATCGGTATCAAGCCTGATATACCGGCCATTGACGCCGTGACAAGTGGCTATTTTGCTGTTGGAGCGTACGCGATGGCTAGACGGGTCTTGTTGAGCCTATGGCCGCATGTTCGGCCTTTTCCAAAGGAGATGCGAGCCGTCTCATTGAAGCAATTGGCTCGTGAGTTTCGTTCACTGCGGAGAGAGAAGGATAGAGGCGAGAGTGTCATGTCGAAACAGCATCGGTCAATATTGCACCGGAAGTTGAATGACCTAGTCGAGGCATGGACAAA